>JASAMV010005429.1:0-153296 GCA_030248065.1 Rhynchonema sp. JSB1_4
AGCAAACATGGTGAAATGTTTCATTGACATGCTGGCAGAGCACACGCACAAAGCTCACAGCGAGCATGTGAAACAGTGTTGTCGTTAGATTCAACAGGCAAACTTTGACACGTTTTTGCCAGCTGCCTGATTGATTAGAAATTGTGATCTCGACCTCAACCAGAATTTCTGTTATAACACCGGCCCGTATTTTTCCTTGGAACAAAGGAAAACAGGAAACGCTCTGATTCATATATTGGAAAAATGGGACCATTTTTTGTTGCTGGAACTGAAAGCCGCAATCAAGGTTGACCATCCTTCAAAAAGAAGTACCATCAAAAAGTGTCAAATGAACTGTCAAAAAGTGTGCCAAAGGTGCACCTCTGGGAGTATAAGCACCAACTGATCTAAGCCACCCCCCGGACTTGATTTTCAGCATCGTGCCGGAAACAGCACATCACAGAACGAACGAAGCTGGAAAATCGATATTGCACGATATGGTCGTCACACCGACGGAGTAAGTTGAAAAATCATGAGTCCTTAAGAAAGGCTACATTCACGCGATTCTGAAACCGGTTCTGGGAACCGGTCGAATTTGCCGTATTGGTTTATGTTTCATTGAAGTGCACCAGCATCGGTGTCCATTTGCAGGTCGATACCTTTGGTGGACCACCTTCTGTTGCGTCCCCAATGTACATAGTCTTATATATAAATTAATCACCGAAACATTTTCAGTTCGATGTGCTCAACAGGTGTAGAACGGATCGGGAGCTCAAATGAAAATGTTTCGGTGATTACATATATATGACCATGTACATTGGGGACACAAATTTTTTGGTCCCGCCCAACGGTATCGACCTCCAAATGGACAGCGATCCTGAGTTTACTTCAATGAAACGTAAATAGTTATTGCTCATTTAACCTTCTCCAGAACCAGTTTTAGAAATCGCGAAATGAGCCTTTTTGAAAGGACTTATGATTTTTCAACTTACTCCGTCGGTGTGCATCGTTCGTACTCGTGCAACATCGCTTTCCCAACTTCGTTCGTTCGGTGATGCCGTGCTTCCGTACAATAATAGGAAATTGTGACTCCGGGGGCAAAAATATAAGCAGGTGCTTTATGCCTCCCAGAGGCTTGCACCTTTGGCACACTTTTTAACAGGTCATTTGACACTTTTCAAACGGTACTTCTTTTTGAAGGATGGTCACCCCCATTGAAAAGGCCAGTTCCATCTATAAAAAATGGTCCCATTTTTCAAATATGAATTATGCTCCCTTGCACTTTAAGGGGGTTGGTTTGGTTTCCCTCTGCATGAGATGTGGAAAGTTATCCAAAGAAATGGAGCATGGGAAATTTTTTGTTTTAAGAAATTAACCCTGGGGAGATGAGTTCTTGCTTTCGAAAAGCACCCAGAAATCCTCGATTGCCTGAGCATGTCAAAAGGGCCTTCCTTTGAGCGGGAACGGTTCTTTGAATACCTTCAAAACGATTCTTTCGGCACTTCGATTGCATTATGGGCAAAGCCGAAGACCAAACCGCCAAGCAGAACCACCACCGCGACCGCCGCCCAGCGAAGCGCGCAGCAGGCAGCAACCCAAACCAGGCCAAGCAAAACAGCAAAGCGCGCGCAGGCGGAACAAAAAAAAAAAAACAGCAAAGAAAAAGCAGACAAAAAGGAAACAAGCACCGAAACAGAGAAAAACAGAAGCAAAAAAAGAAGAAAACAAACCCACAAACACACAACACGGAGACAGACAGGGAAACAACACACAAAAACAAAAAGCACCACAAAAAAGCGACAACAAACAAGAAAGACACAAAGAAAACAACAAACCCAACACAAACCCAAAACCCCCAAACCAAAAAACAACACAAACCCCACAACAAAAAAAAAAAAAAAAAAAAAGTGAAACATATAAGCCGCAACATAAGCACTCATGTAAAGTGTGTAACATGTGCGTAAGTCGTTAAAGACCACCGTTTAACCAGTGTAAATTCAGACAATGAGCGAGTTCACCTTTTTCGTGGCCTCGTCTTTGACATGTACGACACGAGCACTGCGTTGGTAGAGGGTCATCAATCGACGGAATCGGGCGTTCAGTTCGGCCGTTGATGGGAACGCCAAGAATTGGGATTCGATTGTGGATGGCTCGGCTGTCGCAACTGTATATAGGCATCCGCATTTGGAATCAACGAATAATACGCAGCTACACAGCCGCACTAATACCGAGAAGCACTGTTTGACATTGGCTGGGCTTGGCCCATGCCTGATGTTGAACCTAGTCTTAGGCCAAGGGGCGGGACTGAGCCTGCGCCGGAGAATAAGAATGACAAAAGTGCTGCAACTTTTCGCTTCATCGCAATGGCACATACCTTCGACATTGGTCTCCTGTTTCGCGTCAACAGTATCCTCATCGGCAGTCTTGATTTCATCAGCCGAATCTTTCTGTTGCGGCGCCGGTCGTTCCCGCTTGCCTTTCTGAAACGGAAGAAAGTTTTGTATATGAAAAGCACGTATTTGCAACAGCAACCCGGAACGACTGGGCGACATTAAGAAGCCAGCCAGTCAGCGCACATTTCCGACAAGCAAGCCATCATAGTAGAACCATTCATTTGGACTCGATGCTCAGCCAGTCAACACAATACAGTGCAGATTACAAAATCAGCATGGCAGAGTCATCATTGGGCAAGTTACAGTAAGTGCAGATCAGAACACAGGAACGTGCATCCTCTCTCATAATATGGCATCTCACCTTGCCCTTCTTGCGTCGGCTGCCGCCCTTCTTCTTTCGTTTTGCAGTTCCTTTCTCTTTCACTTCCTCCTCCTCTGCCTCTTCCTCCGCATCTTTCTCTTCCTTTTCCTCTTCCAATCCTCCACTCGATTCCGTCTTCGTCATTTCGTCCGACTCCTGCTTGTCGACCGTTCTTATGTCCTCAACAGGTTGTTCGACCTGTTTTTCCTCCGCGCTGCAAAAAGAAAAAAACATGAACTCTCGAAAAAATGGCAGCCCACATGACGTGAGGAACACGGACCTATTGTCGTCGTCCGGGTCTTTCTCTTCCGTTTCATCATCTTTCTCCTTGTTGTCTTCTTCGACCGACGGCGGTTGTGTGCTTTGCATTGTTTGAGCTTCGGGTGACGGACCACAACGGGACAGGAAACACAGCGACGGGTCATCGCGAATCAATTGGATCATTTCGTAACCTGCAATCTCATTCATGGCAACACCTGATGCAAGCAACTATGTAATCATTGGAATTGCAAAAGTCGGTGATATAATCAGTCAGTCGAAAACTGTGCCGGAAACAAAAATTGATGGCTTGTGCGTTAATCATCGCCACAACTTCTAAGGTAAGATGCACAAGAAACAAATTTTAATCAGGGCCAAGCGCACCAACCGTGTTTATAATATCCGACCAATAAGCTCTTATCCGCCTCCATGTCCCACCAATCACAGGGCAGCTCCGGATGGAACGGCGGGATCAAGTCCAGATCTGAGACCGGTTCATTGGATCGAATGCGAATTGCCATCACCGGGCCGATGAAGTCGTGCTCAAGCAGATGCAGCATGCGGATACGCATTAGAACTCTGCAATACATATTGGTTGATGGATGCTGGGGTGGTATTGAGATGAGATGTTCACCATAAGTACTAGATCATCCATGAAACATCAGAGACACGCCCAGCTCAGATATTGCTTGAATTTATTAATTTCTTTGTTGGCTGAACGGTCTTGAAAACATGAGCTCAACATGGTACTCGTTTCGTTCGGCTGAAGCCGGATAAAAATGAAGCACGGGGCTTAAAGTAAAAGCGTCAACTATGTACTTGGTTGAAGCACTGATGTTCCAGCAAAGTGTTAAGAACGCAAACCAAATATATCACAGCAATGATGTGAACCATGACTGTCTTCTAGAATCAACCAGAACGAACTCAATCAAACATACTTATTGGCGTGCCGTTGCAGATGTCTTTGATAGGCGTAGTCCACAGCCAACGACGGAGGATTGTACGCGGGCAATGCAGCCCAGCCCTGATGATATTGGTCACTCAGTGTTTTGCCGCCCTCGCCTTGCGCTGATGTTTCAGACTTTTCTGAGCTCTGTTGTGTCGTGGCGCGACGCGATTTGCGCATGCCACGCTGGGCAGCTGAAACCATTGTGCAGGTGATTCGCAATACTATTTTTTTCAATTTGCTTGTCTCGACCTAGTGATCAATCAGCAGTAACTAGTGCAATACAATACAGCCAAGTCGTTGGTGACCTAACAGTGTTGAGTGCAAACATGGTGATAATACCCATGAAACTATATAAATCTGCACACCAAAATTTTGCAAGCTATATATACCGAAACACACATTTCTTCGCCTGTTTTCGTTGTTGTGCAGCCAATTTTTCCGCATTTTCATTGGCCTCATCTGGCGGTGCTTCGTACGGGATGCTGATCAGCTCCCACACAAACTCGCGGATCTTGTCATCACCTGAAAAAAGAGACGAATTACATACATCTTTAGAATTCATGGAAAAAATGTTCTAAACCACGCTCAAATAGACAGTGAAGACGCTATCCCCTTGATTAAATGTGGAATATTCCTGTGCCCACAAACTAAAAGGGACACGTACTTCGAAAGGCCTAGCCGATACCATGTCACACATAAAATCACCACCACCCACACGCACATAGCAACTAACCAGTAAACGTTCGCAAGCAATGCAACAACACCGTCCTGCACATGTGTTCAATGCCCTCGGCCGTGAGCTCCTGCTTGAAATCGCAATGCGTCAAAATCTCGGCCCATCTGCCCCAGCCAAATGTCGCCAGCCACTTCTCAACTTTGAAGTAATCGGATTTGGTGAACGCCAGTTCGTCGGGCATGTACGTCTTGTCGTCACGCTTGCGTTTGCGTTTGCCGCCTTGCGAGTCTGCAACAGTGCAAACAAAAACGTCGGACAGTATACACTTTGATATTTACTGATGAAACTAATCTTCACCAGCGGGAAAGTTGTATTCACCTAATAAAACCTGTCATGTCATGAAATGTCATGTGAATAAGGCAGGACCTATCCGATCACCAAGTTTGATGTCGCCCATAACATTGCATGAAAAAATGTTCAGAAAAGGATCACAATGCAAACAGACAAAATATATATTAAATTGCACCTTCTGATTCAGTGGACGAATCCTCTCCCGATCCCATATCGTGTCGGTACATGTCTTCATCGAATCTACGCTTTCGTTGCCGTGGTTCATAGAGAATCAACGCTGCGTCAGGGTTGAGGTTTGGGTCAACGTTGGCCTGAGATGGGTGAACTGTGGCATTTATTTCAGTCTTCATCCAGTCAATAAAAACAACCTTTCGTGCCCATTTCTGCCAAAAGTTCGGGTCATTGACGTCAATGTCCTCACGATTCGACGAGACGTTGAAGCTGGCCTACAAAAAACAACATCAAATCAAGCAATAAATTCTATTGCTGATGTTTCACTCAGTGTATAATGAAAAAAGAGAATACCTCAGCAACAGTTAGCGAGGGTTTGAGCAACAGAGAACAACAACAACCAACTTTTGCAAATGTGCTGCCCTTGACGCCGGCCTCGATAGTGATGGTTTGTGTGCGACGTTGCAAGATCGTGTCGATGTCTTCCTCCGAGAACTTGTCCCCTTCGTTCGTTTCGTCCATAATCGCGCCGTACGCACCTTTACGCAATAGCTCCTCAACTTCTTTCTTGCTCAGTTGCTGAAAACCAACACTGAATTGAAATTCGTAAGTTCATTCGTGAAATTTTATCGAAGCTCGGCACGAGGAATTGTTCCAGAAAACGCATAATGGTTGTCTTGCATTTGCATTATGATATGGCACCATCAGCGAAACCGTACGGTGAATGCTCGTCAATGTAGTGAGGAAGCAAAAAAATGGATACATATTCCACAAGAATTTAAAAAGTCACAATTAAAGATCTGCACTCTAACCGCTGCCAAATTTTCCTTTGGTCCCATTGACTGCAGCACAGCCTTATCCAGGCCAAGTTTGAGTGACGCTTTATCGAACATCTCTCTTTCGTACGTATTTCGCGTGATGAGACGATAGATCTTCACGTATTTCTCCTGGCCGATGCGGTGACAACGTGCCTGTGCCTGAAATAGCAAGGTTGGTCTGGTTAGCTGCATAACTGCTCATACCGGTTGCAGGCAAAGACGTCAAGCAAAGAAAGAAAAAGCGGATGAGCACAAACCTGCAGATCATTCTGTGGATTCCAGTCGGAGTCGTAAATGATGACGGTATCGGCAGCAGTCAGGTTGATGCCCAGACCACCAGCACGCGTGCACAACAGGAACACGAAACGATCAGAGTCTGCGGAAAGAAACAATTGGATTGTGAATAATTTCAGTGTCGTTTTTCGATTTTGTAAAACTGACAGAACAGCGGACTGGTCCTATGTCAACCGTGAGTGAAACATCAACTTGACGCACTTTTACAAACACGTCACAACCAAATCTGTCGGAGCATAAAACTGAGGGTGGTATTCGCTAAAGGGTGCAGTGGAGAGTGGAGTGGAGAGTTGAGTGGAAAGTTGAGTGGAAAGCTCAGTTAAAAGTTCAGTGGAAAGTTCAGTGGAATGGATACGGTAGCGTTGAATAAGACATTGCACACGTATAGCGTAGCGTGACGTGTGTGTTCATGTGCAGGCAAAATGTATTGGGGTGGTGAACAATAATGCACGCGCACCTGGTCTGTGGAAACCAAGTTTGTTTGGGTGGTGTGGCGTTTCCAATGTTTTTGCGTGGCAAAATTGAGCGCGAGCGTTCCACCCAACTTTCCACTGAACTGTCCACTCAAGTTTTTTCACTGTACGTTCCACTCAACTTTCACTGAACTCTCCACTCCACCGTTTCGTGAATATCAGCCTGAGTGCTGCATGTCTATTGGCACTGAGCACCCAACCGAACACGCACCTGGTCTGCAGAATCGATCAATGGCCATTTGTCGTAGATCACCACGAACATTGCCATCGATGCGTTCGAATGGATATCTGATGTGGCAATTTGTAGCTTGGTGCTTTTTATACTTTTTTTCGACTTTTATGAACAGCAATCTTCGAGATATTAGCTGTTATTCATTACGTGCATTTCACAGAACATTTTACTGACCGTGTTATTTTTGAGACCTTTGAAGCTCACGTAACGTGACACCCATTCTACAGCTGTTTCTCGATTATTTTGAGTACGTGGGTGGGTCACACACAGAAGTCCAAAAAAGACAAAACTCACTTCTTTTTCACCAAATACTCCTCCAGCAGATCCAGACACCTGACCATTTGCGAGAATATCAACACCTTGTGACCACTGTTGCGCAACTTCGGCAACAGCTTGTCGATTAGCACCATTTTGCCGGCCGATTGTACCAAGGCCTGCAAAAAACAATAGTATATTAACATTTCATAAAAAGTATAAGAGTCAGCTGAACGAACTTGATGGAACTGTTCCTCTTCGTCCATATCCTTCATTTGAAATTCTTGCAGTATCGAGTCCTCCGCACCTGAATTAATTATTTAAACTTTTTTAGTACTAATCTACATAAAATAAACAGCCAATAATTAACAAACCATTGATCAAGAACGGATGATTGCAGCATTTTCTCAATTCCATCATGGTGTTCATCAGTGACGGCACACTACCGCCCTTGGACAAGTACGTGAAATTGCGCTCCAGGATTGCACGATAGTATTTCTTCTGCGGATTGGTTAACTCCACCTGTGAATTGAAAGTCATTTTGAGCAGAAATTACACTGGGGATGGCAACAAACAAAGTTGTTGAACAAAACATACTTCAACAATGGTCTCTTCCTTAGGTTTCAACTCCTTTTCCACGTCCTCCTTCAAACGACGCAACATCATCGGTTTTAGAATTTCCTGAAAATCGTATTTTATTACAGTTTCGTGAGGTGCTGATATTTGTTGCAGACAAACCAACATTCTTGCTAATTTGTTTTGTTGCTATATCCAACTACAATTAAAAAGAATAATGTCGCCTGATTCAAGCGAATATTGCAACGTCCAACAACACTATTGAAAAATTATTTTTTTTCGCAAAAGCACAGCCCTATAATTATATTAGTTTAAAATTCAATTCAAAACAATTCAAAATTGTTTGACACACACCTGTAACTTGCTGACTTGATCATCGGTCTGACATTGGCCGAACTCCGATAAGAACAGCTGTGAGTTGGAGAATTGTTTCGGTTCGAGGAAGTTCATCAATGAGAACAACTCGTCCATGTTGTTCTGCAGCGGAGTGCCGGTGAGCAGCACGCGATGCTCCTGCAAGTGCAATTGTGGATTGCTTCATGAGAACATAGAAGATTTTAGGGCGGCCTTACGTAAGACAAGGAAATAGGACATCTTTTGCGTGTCAAATTTTTTTAAAGAAATTTATTACGAAACTAGGAAATAGGAAATAGACGAAATAGGAAATATTTTGTCACAATCACCAGCACCAAACAGCAACGCAGCTCAACAAAATGTTTTGACAGAGTTGCGTGCATGTGCACAATCCATGCTTGGGCGATAAATGTTCCCCCATTTGTGTTAAAAGTGTAGGCTTGTCTATTGTGTCAGCACACGGTGACAAAAATTTTTTTTGAAACTATGAAATAGGAGGTTACAAAATGCTGCAAATCCGATTGATAAAATGCGGAAGACAAAAATGTCTGTTCTTTTGCAAATGTTCCACTCAACGCATGGTGAGCATCATTATTGTTCGAGTTTTGGAAAAAAACGCACTATCTAATCAAGATTCACGTATGCATTGAAAGCCACGAGTGAATAAGCAACCATGCAACAAACGACTCACAATTTTGAACGTTGCCAGTCCGGTCAACAGCTTGCAATTTCTATTTTTCAATCGATGTGCCTCGTCGATCACACAACATCGCCAATTGATCGCTCGCAGCTCTTCATAATCCGTCAAGATCATCTCGTATGTTGTGATCAGAACGTCGAATTTATAGGACTTTGGGATGCGCTCGTTCTGCAAAAAACAGACTCGGACCTTTTATTTGATCACAATACAAGATAATTAATTTTAGCCACCCCGTCTCGTTGTCAAAACACTTACGTTCTCATCGCGGAAGTAGAATTCGTACTCTTGGATCATCTGTCGGCTGACAGCTCTGAAAAAAGTCGAAGAGAAAATTACTACAAATTCTATTTACGGCTAGCCCAAACTATTTCTCACTATTTCAGATGAGAGACGGAGAACCGAAATGATACCAATTATCAGTAACCTTGGGCCATCAACAGCCAAACAGACTAACGTTCCATGGTACAAGACAGCGTTGATGTCTGACCAAGTCTCAAACTCGCGTTGCCAGTTGTGTATGGTTGACAAGGGTGCAATCACCAACAACGGTGACCTCACTCCGTATGCTTGCATTTGCACAAAGAACACGATTGTTTGGATGGTCTTGCCAAGACCCATCTCATCCGCAAGGATGCAATTCTGTCTGAAAGACGTTGTCTTTCTTCTAAAGTTCACATATGTAAGCTTGAGGCTAACACCAGCCGTATTATCATACCCGTTGGCGCTGCATCACACAAATAAGTACTCACATGCCCCCTGTTGCAAAGATAAACGAATAAAAATTATAAAAAGGAAGTGACAGTACCTGTTGTACCAACAGAACAGTAGCCAGTTGAGTCCCTCCAACTGATACTCCCTCAATTCGTTGTTGTTTTTGAAAGTGGGATTCTGATTGACTTTGCGCCACTCAGACGGATGCGGACGACTTTTGTCCTTCTGCAAGCAAGTTATGACGTAAGTGCTCTTTAATTCGGTTTCAATCGAAGCAAACCAAGCAAAATCACAAATGTTCCCTATTCTTTCAAATAAAAGCGCTGCGCATTTAACATTTCAAGTGGTGTCTTGGCTTAGGCGCTCATTAGAACAATACGATATGCTATTCACAGACTCTACCAAATAGACGGAATCATTTCCCTTCGATAAGACAGAACATGACGAAGGCGCAAAGTCTAGACTTGACAGCTCATTTCAAACGAATGCACCTACCATTTTCTCAGGAGTGCACGATTGTCTCTTGTTGTATTCCTTGACTTTATTCGAGTCCACATCCTTCTCCAACTCCCATGTGCACTCCTCATATGCCAACGACCGCCATTTCACCAAATAGTGCGTCACCGTCTCCCAGTACGGCTCGGGCGGTGGTGCAGTTGGCTCGGGTTCTTCATTGTTTTCTTTGTCCTGCTTCATCTTGCTCTGTGGCTCTTCGGTTTCGCCCTCTGAAGAAAGAAAACGCATTTGAACTTATTATGATTGGACGAAAAATGAGCAGAACAGCGTAAAGAAAAATCCACCAACGTTTGATCTCAACTGGTTCGGCCGACTTCTCCTTTGATTCCTCATCAGGTTTCAAGAGTTCTTTCTCTTCGATGGTGGTGCCTAGCTCAGGTTCGACCTTGTCCTCCGTTTTATCAGCGGTGATCGACCGATCCTGATCTAAGTCTGGTTTCTCTGAAGGCGCAGCCTCTGCCGTTGCACTTTGTTCTTTATCTTCCGATAATTCACTGTCTTTCGCCAATTCCTTGTGTGGGACTGGACTTGATGGCTTGTCCTTATCCTCTTGATAGCCACACTCGCCTTTTTTGGACTTGTCTGAGAGTTTGGTCGAATCCTCAACATTAATGTTCGGTTGACCTTCTGCTAACTGCACTGTGTTGTCGTTTCGTTGTTGTTCAGTTTCTGGAAATGAAATACGCTGTGGTTTATCTTCCAATGACGAAAAATATATGTGTACAGGCATCATTGTGGTTAAAGCTTTATTGTCATTGTCGCCATGTTTATGACGGCAGAACTAGGTGGGTTTCCTGTGAGCTACATGTGAACAGGCAATATGATAAAAACACAGACGCACCTTGTTCGACAGCGTCAGTTTTCTCTTCCTTTTCTTCCAAGTCCTTGTCTGAGACTGGCTGCGGCGGTGGCAATGGTTGGACCAATACCTGTTCGACAGAAACCGCCAGTACTCGTTCAACTTGGATAAAGTCCGGATTGAACGGTTCGTCTTCGTCGTATTGCTGAAGTGATGTTTTTGAGTCAGAGACACGTGAAATGGAAACGAAAACGGAACGACTTAGATAAAATGCAGCACAATGGATACTATATGATTAGCCAGCACGCACCTCATCAAGAAACGTAGTCGCTTGTTCGCGTTTTAACTGGAATCGTTTGATTTTGCCAGCCACGCGTTTGTCACCATGTTCCAAATCTTCCACTGTTTTCCAGGCGCAATGCAGATACGAGCTAAAACATGAGGTTTATTTTTTAAACTGCAGCTCTCCGAGTAAGTAATATTAGCAATCGCAGAATTCTGCCATCTGTTCCTCCTTTACCGGACGGTAACTCCAACTAAATAGTGAGTGTGAAGAAAAACGTGTGCTGCTTATGAAACGTAACAAGGAACACAGGAAGCATAAAAACCAAAAGCTCTTCGACGGTGGTCGAAGCTTCAACTGGTGCAAACCTATTAGGTTACGCTCTATGTCACACTGACAGCTGAGCAGTGCCCAGCCACATAGTGGAGTTTATCAACACGTCAAAACAAGTTGTCGCAATCTTGGTTTACATTAACACGCCAGCTTAGCCTGTTCAGAAAAATGTTCCCAAGACAAAAAGTGACGCAATGACAACTAACAAGTTTTTGAACTTGACGAAATACTCCTCGATTTTTTCCCCATCGTCATGTTTGTCCTGCTCTGTGTCCTTGTCGTGATCTTCCTTCGTCCTCTCCTTGCCCTCCTTTTTCTCCATGCCTGCTTTCGGGATCAGCCCCTCCTTAGTCTCATCCTCGCCTAGTGTGTGATGATGTGGTTGATTGGCCGAGCGAATGCGGAACGCCAGAATCTTCTCCACAACCTGCACACAACAATAACATTTGAAAAAGAAGAGAAACTGCAAAACGCGGAAGAAACGTGAAAACAAGTACCAAATTGCTGTCGTCAACCAGAATTGGTACGGCCAACTGTGGCGTGCCCGGACCACTGTCATCTAACATCTGGCTCGTTTCATCTTTGAGTAACTGCAGTCGTCGGTCTCCGGCTGTACCACTGCTGCAATGCGGATGAAAACAAAATTGTGTATAGTCCAACCACGTGCTCATGAGACGACTCTTTTTAAAGCTTGCTTGGCCGGATTCAAAAATGCGCCGGTTACACGGGTTTTCGCAAACAAAAGAAAGAGATTGGGCCGAAGACATGATGACATGTTCCAGCTGGCTGACCTCAATTTGTTGCGTGCTTACGCGAACAGCAACGTCGTTCAACACACAAATGTTTTGGGAGTCAAAAGGGAATTTACGCACCGAGGTAGAAAGCGTAATTTTTAAAAAATACATGCGTTTCTCTTTCTTTCACTTCCGAAATACGTGGAACCGGAACATTATTGGATCCGTCCAAGTCAACTTCAAACTAAGTCGTCTCATGAGTTCGTGGCTAGACTATACTTCATATTTTTAGTGACTCCGCAAGCGCAATTAAATAATTGTGCTGGTAGTTGAGCAGTACATTGTCTACATGAAGCGTGACATTTTGGCGAGCACCTAACTTGAGATTCACATCAATTTTCAACCTAGGATATTCGCTTCGAATGACGGGCGATAGCAGGAACAGTTCTCGTGTGCAGACAAGAGAAGAAACAGCAACTGACCGAAACTGGTATCCCATGCAAACCTGTTGTCTTTGTCAGCAGCTTTCTCACTGTCCGATTCCTCCTTCTCCTCCTCCTGCTCCGGCTCTTCAATGTAGCGTTTGCGGTCCTGGATTCGACCAGAGCGACGTTTCTGAAAAATAGTGACAGCAACCATTTGCTACAAAACAGAATTAAAGGCAAAAGTTCACGGCACACAACGACATGTGCGATAAAAGCGTACAATCTTCGGAAAGCAGGTTGACGAAAAGATATAATGCTGTCCATCCATAGTCACAAAACATCACCGCACCGTCAATATGCTTAACTTACCGTAGTACCATCGCTGATGTTTGACTAAAGCCGACCGACACGCATCAAATTGGTAGATCTACGCAAAAATCTGACTGTTCTCACTCACTTCGACAAGATCGTCAGGAATCTCATCATGATGTTTTGTGGGCTTTGCACTTTTCTTCGATCCCAATTTCTCGGATCGGGTCAATTCCGGTTCCTGAGCGAGCTCCTCTCCGGCAGATTCGTCAGATTCGAATGACTTTCTCTTCTTTTTTCTCGCTCGCCGACGCGGAGTGGCGTATCTAAATTTTGAACACGGTTTTCCATGAAGAAATGTTGTAAATTTTCACTAAAAGTGTTGCAACAGACAAACATACTTGAAGTTCTTCGGTTTCTTCTCGATCATGGGTTCTTCTTCGATGTCCGGTTTTTTGGCGGTTCGGCTCCGTTTTTTCGGCGTTTCCTCTTGCACGCTGTCGATGGTTGACTCGTCCAGTCCGGTTGCCGACTGGCACTCGCTTTGGTCCACTTCCTTCTCTTCCTCTTTCTCTGCTTCCAGATTCTCTCTCGAGCCCGGCACAAACTGCGACAGCATTTCGTTGTCCTGCTCGTGTGACGTGTCAACAACCGGCTCCGCAAGCAACTCTGCAACAATAGTTGTCGTATTCATGTCTGATTGAATTTACACCACAAAGATCTGCATATATTTTGAAGACAACGACTACTGCGACTACGAATACGACCGGGCTACGACTTCTGTTCCCCGAGGCATGTCTTAGGCAACATCGTGGTATTAAACCACGCGATAGTCGTGGTCAGTCGTAGTTGTCGCCACAGTCATTGTGTTCCACCGCAGCTCAAAATGTTTCCTACCCACTGTAAATGAAGCACCCAAATGCCAAGTGCTATCGGATTCAATTGCAAGAAATAAAACCAATGAAGTATAGTAAATTTCTAATTTCGTTGCCTCATGCATTCTTACAGACGCAGGGAAACTCCCGTTCGAAGTCGAAGCAGGCAACAAGCTCAACACACAGTCAATAAGCCACGCGGCTGACACACACAGCTTGTGTGACTGAAACATTCGAAACGCACACGAGCCAGCTGCGTGGCTTGTCGACTGCGTGTTGTGTAGGTTGCCTGCCTCGACTTCGAACGGGAGTTTCCCTGCGTCTGTAAGAATGCATGAGGCAACGAAATTAGAAATTTACTATACCTTCAAAATAATAAATTAATCACCTTCATCATCATCGATTATTGCATGCTTTCGTTTCCTGCCCCTTCGACCTTGCGTTGTGGCACCGGGCTGAATAGTGGACATATTGATAAAATATTAAGTTTTTCAGTTATACTTTTAATTGTCACACTTCTTTCTTTCTGCGCCCTCTCGGCTTCGATTCCTTGGTGCCCGTCGATTTTCGCTTCCTCTTTCTTTTCGCTTTCGCTCCTTCTTCGTAGTCGTCATCCTGTTCTCCGCCCGACGGCGGCTCCATGTCCAACTCGAGACCTGTATTTGTAAGACGCGCCATAAAATCGATTGTATTGGTGCTCAATTGTTGAACTTGTCTAAAAAGCTGCAGTTGCTTACCATCAAACAAAAGGGCCTTTACCCCGCAGTTTAGGCGTTCATTGAGGCACTACTGAACCAGCCATTACTCTCAGCTCGTGATCAACTCACCAGCAACGTTTTCAGCAGGAATCGGCGGTGGAGGTGCCACCACGCCAATGTCCATTGGCTCCAGTCCCATGTCCAGACTTGGCGGTGTGACTGCAGCGAGTGGAACTTCAGCACCTGCTGCAATCTGCAGCGATTCAGCTGGTCCGATTGGTGCACCGGTTGGAGACAGAATTGGTTTGGGCTGGATGGCTTCCTCCACCAGCGGGACGGCTTCTGGCACTGTTGACATGACAGAAGACTTAGGTGATGCAAGTGGGCCTTCTTGTGGCGCAGACGCGGTTGCGCTGGGTATGGGTGATATCTTGATGCCGCCGGGTAGCACTTCTTCTTTTGATGGCATTACCGGCGTCGGCATTCTGAAACCAGGTGAAGACATGAAATTAGCTGTGGCACGTGGGATACTAAAATGAACAAGTGTTTGTGAGTGGCATCAAACTTGGTGAGCGGATCGCATCTGCCTTGGTGCGATAATTGTAATTAGGACATTGAGATTTAGTGAAATACCACAAATTTCGACCAGCGTAAAAGCTCCTCCCAAGCCTTAAATGAAGAAGTTTTCCGATGGTCGAGATCTGTGGCTACGGCAAATCTTTTTGGAGTATTGTTAACGAAAAAATCTCAGGTGAAGGTGACCATCGCAGGTCTAAACGGATCACCAGGTTTGACATCAGTCTGTATATTTATGTTACCGTGCTATCGGTGACTTCTGCATTTGTGCCTGCATCTGCATGGATGGCGGCTGAGTAGTAGCCGGTATTTGCACAGTAGGCGGCGCCTGGAGAGTAGGCGCAGCTTGAGCTGTGGGCGGAGCTTGCAATGGCGGGCTTATTGGACTAATAGCCATCGGAGGTAGCGCCGCTTGCGATTGTGATCCTGGCGGTTGGTTCAGAAGAACAGGCACCTTCCCTTCGCCTGTTTCACTCGTTGTATTTACAGACATTGGTGGCAGCGTCGACGGTACGTTCAGATTTATCATCGACAGTTGTTGAGGTGGCGGTGGCGGTTGAGCACACGCAGATGGCTCAACTGCAGAGGCACCAACTGGCATTTGTTCGAACTTTGGTTTGCCAGGGCTCATTACTTTCGGTTCACCAGAAGGGGTCGTCGCCAGAACGGGCACAGGCGGAATCGGCTGTTGCAGCTGTTGTGTTGGGCCTTGGCCACACTGAGGGGCAGGGGGCACCATCGGTGCTGTAGACCCATCGATATCACGTACCCAGTACTTGCCCTGAAATACGCCATTCGTCTCACATTTGTTAAGAGTTCATGAGTGTCGCGATGCCAGTGCACTAAACACTAACCTGTTCGGATGTGCTGAGCATAGTCTCATGTTTAGGTGCTGGTGGATGCGTTTCCGTGGGTGCAGACGGCGGTTTTGGCACTGCCATGTGTACAGGAGGCTGTGGTGGTGGTTGCTGTTGTTGTTGCAAAGACGGGCCTTGCGGTGTCACCGGAGGTTGAGCCAAAGACTGCGGTGCCGGAGGTCTGATCATACCAGCTGCTTGTGGAGTGCGCATGGACTGCTGCGCTGCTTGTGCCTGCACAATGAGAGCGAAAGCAATTGATTTGTGGAACAAAACGATCATTCAGAATGACGAAAACCAGTATCAGTGATCAGCAGAACAATTTAGATTTCCTTATGCGCAAAGCTATCAACTCACAACCAAAACGTTTGTGAGAAGGATAACAACAGCATTCAACCAACAAGCGCACCTGCTTTTTGGGTTGTCTAGGACGACGCGGTGCCCTCTGCTTCGTTGGTACTGTCGGCATGGGCGGTGGTGGCACTGGCTCAGGTGGGTGTTGCTGAGACTGAAAACATCAAAACTAAATGCAAGGAACATCGCAAAGAGCCAAACTTGCCAGACAATGCTGACCTGCTGTTGTTCAGTGATTTGCTGTTGCATGCCTGCTGCTCCACCATCCATCGGTTGGGGTACGCCCGGCGCTGATGACACCTAGAGCAACACCTTAGATTTAATCGCAGTATTCACATTTAGCTCGTGCGCAACTTCTAAGTCTTCAATTCAGATGCTTGTCTGAATAAAAGTATACAACTCCAATCCTAAACTCGCGCACACCTGCATGACACTGATAAGCGTGTGTGACCGCGGATCGCCCGGCTGTATGTTGACGGCAACACTGCCATGTGGCGGTGCACACATGGTCGTCATTGTGGTCGGCGGGGCACCTGGCGGCATCGGATATGGTTGAGGGCCTGGTGCTTGCGTTGGTCCGCCTGGTTGTTGTGGACCGGACGGCATTGGGCCCATGCCTGCAAATCAGTGATACAGTTGGTCTGAGCAAGAGAGCCAGATAGCTGGAGGAGTAAGGCGCGATAAAGATATGTAGATAGCCATTTGGGTAAAGTACCCCGATTTGGTACTATAGTCCAAGACCAAGATAGCGGATTGCGGGTATTTCCCAAAAATGGTTTAAGTTACGCCTTTATTTATCGTAAAAACCCGCTAGTACAAAAACATCTCCCAGCAACGTCAAAACGTTGATCAAAAGTGATGAAAAAAATTTTGAGGTCATTTTCGCGAAGAAAATTTTGATTAAGGAAGAAAGATAGACAGGTTTTGGCTGCTTAACGGAAAGACAGATACATGCTGGGAAGTGGTGCAAGAAAGTTAGATAGCTGGCTCACTTTAGCAAGAAAGATAGATAGTTGAATTTGGGGTACTACGCCCCATACCCCAAGTACATTGCTGCGGCCGGAAGGCCCTGTTGAAGGGAACTCATATTGAAGTTTTTGTTCTCGAAAACCTGGCACACGTGGCAATGTAATAAACAGATAGATGTTTGATGCGAGAGAGAGCACAGAGAGATTGTCCAGGAGTTGATAATAAATCACACTACCATAAAATGACCAACCAGGATAGCCCTGTTGCTGCGGGGGCGCCTGCATTTGTACCATTCTCTGCTGTTGTTGTTCAGCCTGTCTTTGTCTGGCAACATCCGATGGAATCGGTGCTGGCGGAGGTGGTGTCTGTGCCTGAGAAGTATATACATTTCCATGCCAGTCAAAAACAATTCAGAAAAACGTTCTGGCAGGTTATACCTGTGATGTCAGTGGCATCTGCCCCTGTCCGGCAGGATAGCGAGCTTGTTGATGCTGTAGGCCCCCAGGGGTGCCGGGCGCTGGCACCCCAGCCTGGTTAACACTCGAGGGCCGACGTTGCATCTGATCGGCTGTCGGCTGCTGCGGCGAGAAGGGTTGTTGTGACTGTTGAGCTGGCATTTGACGTTGTTGTTGCTGTGACGGATACTGAACGTGAGCATAAATTTGTTATTTGTGCTCTTTTTAGCACTGCATTTATTGTCATCAACGCTCACGAAATAATACAACAAACAAAAATCAACTTTTCACACAGGACATGAAACCTTAATTTGCAAACAATGAAGGTTTCCAAGTCTGTCTTACTTTTCAGGCGTGCATTAATAAAATAGGCAGGCAGGCATGCTGTGCTTGTCACCGACCTGTGATTGTTGATAGTATTGCATGTGATGACTGAGATGCGCCAAGCGCTCTTGCGTCCTCCTGATTTGCTCTTGCAGCTGCGGATTCGAGCTGTCCTGTTGTTGTTGCTGCATCATTACACGAAGCTGAAGGACAACATACTCATAACTGGGTGTTTCTAAATACCTTTTAACAAGCTTAGAAAAAGCGTAATGATTAACCTGTTGGTTATAGTGAGTGAACTCCGATTGCATTTGCTCATATGATGATCGACTGCCCCAATTTTGCTGCTGCTGCTGCATGCGGTAGTCATCTTGGTCTGAAACAAGTGTGCAAAAGGCTGCAAATATTTTCACAAGTCTCAGAAATGAAAGAACTAATGAGTAACATGAGAGAAGTCGAGTCAAGCTCGAACCTTTAGCCGACTGCTGCTGCATCTGCTGCTGCGCAGGATATTGCTGTTGTTGCTGTGTTTGGTAGTGTGACTGTTGTTGTGGGTAGGCCTGCATTGGTTGGTCAACGGCTTGTTGTTGCGACGACGTGACACTGTAGGCCGGCTGTTGAGGGTAGTTCACGTATCGACCTTGCTGTTGTGGATGTGTTTGCACGTACTGGCCGCTCGATGTGTAGTAGCCACCTGTTGGAAGCAGAATCCTGCTCTTGTTTTTCCAAATGCTTCATTATTCAATCACAAAGCCTTTGAAACTGCCATGTGCAGATGTACCTTGAGTTTGAGCCTGACCATATTGAGCGTGCCCTACTGGATACGCGACTTGTCCCGCCCTTTGATAATATCCCGTTTGCGGTTGTTGTTGTGGTTGTCGGCCGTATTGTGGTGGGCACTGCGACTGTTGTTGAGTTTGCGAGTACGCCATCTGAGGATCCATTTGCGAGCCTGAAATTCGCGAGTGGGCAATACGAGCGGGCCGGGAAAAACAGTTCGACGAGACCGAAAAAATAACGTTTTTCAAGACCCGAAAAATTACGTTTATACTTTACCGGAAATTTTTCCAGGTTTTACATTTGTGAAATACAAAGTCGTTGTCAAAAAACGACCGTAAATCAGTGTTAAGGGCGGACTTAGGTTGAACACGGAACGCGGAACACGGAAATAATTTACATACAAACCAGTTTCATGGATTTCCGTGTCACGGAAATATTTCCGTGCACGGAAATATTTCCGTATTCCGTGATTTTCAAAATTTTGTCACGGAACACGGAAATATTTCCGTGTTCCGTGATTTTCAAAATTTTATCACGAAAATATTAACTCAACTCAAATTTAAAATATCAAAATTTTAACACGGAAATATTTCCGTGTTCAACCTAGGTCCGCCCTAAGGGCGAACTAAGGTTGAACACGGAAACCGGAACACGGAAATAATTTACATACAAAGCAGTTTCGTGGATTTCCGTGCACGGAAATATTTCCGTGGCACGGAAATATTTCCGGTTTCCGTGTTCCGTGTTTTTTTATTTTCACGGAACACGGAAATATTTCCGTGTGAATAGTTGTTGCTGTTTGCGTCAACACGCGGGCTTTTGACGTCAGCACGCTGGCTTTTGTCATCATCACTGCAAAAGCATCGTTTGCGTGCCTGAATCATTGCCGTGTTCCGTGGCACGAAAATATTTCCGTGTTCCGTGATTCTCCAAAACATTCATGGAACACGGAACACGGAAATATTTCCGTGTTCCGGTTTCCGTGTTCAACCTAAGTCCACCCTTAGGAACACAAAATGATGACTTTTAAGCTCCAAGTGCGTTTTTAGCCTCAGACCATTGCCCGATAAAATTTTTGTGCAATATGAGAGTTTTTGGACAATGAGGTTATTAGTCATGAAAAAATATCTGGAAAAACGATTTTTTAAAAACTATCTTTTTCAACGATATGTTTTGCGGAAAAATACACAAGTATAGAGTGACCGTCACTGTTTCTAGCACTTAAAAGAATTCTAAAGTGAAGTTGAATATACCAGGATATGCGCCTTGCTGTTGGGTATAGCCACCAGCTGAATGGTACATGCCATCGGATGTGCTCGGCTGTTGTTGAGAGCCTTGTGGACCCTGGAACCGATCAATAATTTCAGGTTGCGGCTACAATTCGGAACTGTTTATACAGCACAAGCCTGTTGCATTCTCTGCTGTGCAGCATATTGTTGCTGGTGTTGTTGTTGTTGCTGCTGCTGCTGTTGTTGTTGTTGCGGCCATTGTTGTTGTTGACCGAATGCTGGCGAAGATTGTGGGTATTGTGGTTGCTGCGCTTGATGTGACGGTGGGACAGCGGTTGGCATCTGTGAAACATTAGATTAGTGCGACTAAAACGTGCGAAAGGTTTCAGATGTGCAAAAAATACACACGCACGAAAAACAGGTTCGCAAATGACCAAATTTTTTTTTGCATATTGAAGGACAGGGAGCTTCGATTTTGTTCGGTCCTCAACAAAAGAAGACAAACGTTTGCAAATGCTGAGATTTCATTACCTGAGCAGCTTGTGCGGCAGCGGCCTTCGCAGCCTCGGCTTCCTCTTTCTGCTTCTTAGTCTGTCGTTTTCGTTTCGGCTTGCCGCTTGCCGTCAGTTCGGGCTGTGCACTCACTTGTGGCTGTTGTTGATGCATCATGCCCGGTGGCATCGAACCTAAATTAGGTTCGATTGAAATCAAGGACTGTCCTTCAAAATTTGTCACATGTAAATCGCACCCAAAGGTTGGAATTTTTGGGTACACAGTAAAAGATTATTTTGCATAGGTTCGGGCATTTTAGTTGCAAATCATACTTTTGCGTCCACCGGGGGTCATTTCTGAAAACCCGGCTAAAAATAAAATATTGACTCTGGCAATGGACTTTTTGGGCTATCAGCTGAGGATTGCGCTGCAAATATGGATCATATTTGAGTCGTTGGCTGCACAGCTGAACAGCTCGAGTTACGAGAGCAGAGAAACAGCTGCAGTTGTTGCACAGGCCAGCTCAAAACTCAAGCTATAACACTGGCAAGCCACATAGTCAGTTATGATCTGTTACCCAGCCGTCTGTTGACTAACCCTGCCGAAAGACCTTATTTTCGGTCCGATGTTTCACTCTACAGTTCACTTTGTTCACACCTTTCGTATACTGTCATAAAAAACCGTTTTATATTTTTTCCAAATTTTTTTCCGGTACTTAAGAACGTAATTTCGAAAAATATAACAATTTCAGTGCAAAATTTGTTCGAAGTGACGAGAGTGTTCTTGAAGAATGTTGAAGTCAGTCGAAAACACTTGGTTTACATGCTTTTTGGCCCATTTTGGGCCGGTCAATCTTCGTGCTCGAGCCAATTTGTCACTAAAATCGAAAAACTCATCAGTTTTTCGTTACATTTTTTTGGCAAAATTGGAATAAAGTACCGATATTTTTCCGATCAAAAACCGAAAAGGTACCCACGGAAAAATAAATGGAAAAGTATTCGGGTCTCGAAAAAAACGTTTTTTTCGGAAAAAACCGGTGTTTTTTGCCTGCCAGTATGCTCTCAATCAAAACGACCCCAGTTAACTCAAATGTATGGAGCAATTTCAAGTTGAGTAAGCTGAAATTTAACGGTTTACAGACCAGAAGCGGCCATGGGTTGCACTTGCTGTTGATAGGGTTGGACCGGCGGTTGACCAGGCATCATGCCTTGATGACCAGACGGCATCTGTTGTTGTTGTCGATAGAAAGACGCCTGAAATACATCAACCGTTACTTTTAGATCGAAGTTGTCCTGAGATTTACCGCCACCAGCGCAAAAGTTCCTCCTGGCGTCAGACATACCGCATTTCCTTTGGTATAAACGCCCTTGTAAAGGTAGTTCCTCTAATAGAAGCCCCCTAGAGTATAGCTAAAAAATAGAAGTCCCCTCTAATCAGAACGCCCTAATATTTCTTCGGTGTCCTTGTCAACAGCACGCTCATATTTGACAGAAAATGATTGCTTGTTACATTTACGTTCATTGAGGTGATTTGAATCATTTTACAACGTTTATTGGTCTTTGAACACATCACTATTTCTTAGATTTTGGCTTCTACTGCAAAGAATCAGGAATTTTTTTTCTCAAACAGCTCTGAAAAACTAGAAGCCCTCTCCTGATAGAAGATTGCCTCTGATAAAAGCTCCCTAAAACTGAGGTCGAAAAGATAGAAGCCCAGAGCTTCTGCCAGAGAGGAAACAGGACAGTCTAAAAACGCGTTTGCGATGGTCGAAATTTGAGGCACCAGATGTACCCCAAAAATTGCTGGTAAAAGGCCCAGTGACCAAAATAGGCCTACCAAGTTCGATACCACCCCAACTTCAATCTTTCATGAAAGCATCACGGCATAAGCCCTACCTGCTGCTGCTGCATCATGTGCTGTTGTAGCGGCATTCCATATGGTTGTGGCTGGCCACGTTGTGGCATTTGGCCTGCAGCCCCCATCGGAGCCAACTGGGTCTGATAGGTCTCGGTGGTGATGTCATTGGTCGGGTTGTAGCTGCCGTACATGCCGCCCGGCTCGGGTCTGCAACAATAACACGTTGACCACCACGACAATAAAAGAGCACGAACATAAAAGAAAAGAACGTGCACTCACTCGCTCATCATATTCGGCATGTACGCGTCATCTTGGTCAGCCAGTGGATCATTCATTTTTGAAAATTACTGTTCAGCACGTTTAATTCATTTAGCAGAGTATGTACAATTAGTCGCTGAGTTTGCAAAATAAAATAAATCGACCAAGGAGATCAATGTGAGATGAATTTGCGGGATAATTTCATAGAATTAATTAATGGCCGTTTTCCGTGAGTCGGCGAGTTCAGTTCAGCATAAATTCGGCGACATCATTTCACGTGATAAAATACTGTCGACGCTGTTCAGCTCTCGTCGTTTGTCGCCCTCACCGCCTCTCGCTCTTAAACAGAAAACGTAATCCACTGTTTTAATCATCACTGACGACCAGGATATGTTGTCCAAAAGCATGCTTTTCTCGGGGAAAATTTAGCAGAATCGCTGTTGGATCGGAGGGTAAAAGCTGTCACGTTGGGAGATATGTTTGCGCCAGCAAGCGCTTTTGAGCATTTTGCAAGTAAGAACGGTCGGTTAATTTGTACGGTTGTCAGAAAGTTTTTGGGGTCGCATACCCTAGTGGGTAAAATTCACAAGATGAAGTCAAGCTCACCATCAAGCTCAACGTCAAGCTTCAAAATCAGGCGTTTCGGCATCACGCTGGCTCATGCAGCAGACGCAAAGTTCTAAACGAAGGGCCAAACATGAGGCGTCATTGCGCAAGATTGGATGCTGCTCTCGCCAAAATATTACATTAAAAGTAACACAAGCATTTTTTGAGGGAGTATTTCTGAGTTTCGCAAATTTCTGAAAAGAGACATAAAAATGAACAGGCGATCAGCAATGGCGGTACAAAAATCTTGATAGCGGTCAACGATCGCTACATTATTCAATACCATTGGTCAGAAAATATTATGGCTCAGACATAAGCTTCAGAAATGCTTGTGCTCCCGAGCAGCGCATTCAACCATGTACAACAACCTGTCATACATTGAGCCTTTGTTTAGAAAACCGAGTCTCTTGCATCAACAATCGTGACGTTAAAACTTCTGACTTTGAACTTTGACTTTGAGCTTAAGGGCGAGCTTGACCTTGGTTTGTGAGTTCCACCCATTATCGTAAACAGAACTCCAGTAATAAAACCCCTGAAATTAAACCACGTACACGAGAGACACAGCCGGCAGTGGCATAACTGCACTACTGCTGCCCAGAGATCGAAAACGGGCCAGGCAGTAGACTCTTACGTTGGTCCCCATCAAGCCAGGCTGGGCAGGAGATTTGGAGGGACCGAGCCGAGCTTCATGCGCTCAGGTTTAGGTACATACGCATGTGCATTTAAGTTTATTTTGTGCATCGGTTTCTGTCAGACTTTGAAAAGCCCCTGTGGACTAAAAAATTAAAAGCTGAGACTAAAAAGCTGCAACAAGTAATACAACCCCATAGCAACAGAACGCCACCCAAAGGCCTACGTGAAAAATAGAAGGCCGGCCTGCTATTCGACATCAACCCGCTCCACCCAGATTTTTGACCGACGTCACCTATCCTTCGTCCTGGTCCCAGTCCATCTATCGCCAACACCGTGGCCAAGGGGCAGCGTTGAAACAAAAATTTTTTTAATAAGCGCTTGTTTTTTAAAAAGTCCGTACTTTTTTAAAAAACAAAAAACAAGCTTAGGATAATTTCGACCTTTTTGTCCCCAAATGCAGAAATCTGCTCAATTTTCATACCAAAATGCAAAAATTTTCTCCCGAAAGTTATTTATAACCACGTTTTTGTCACTTGTGCTCAATTCCAACACCTTTGATGTTGTTCAAGTTCTATCAAAACAGATACTTCCCTTCATTTTTTTCTTCGACACTGGGAAACGTTCACTTCGTCAACTTTAAAAAGAAAACAAAAAACTTTTTTTGGAAAGAAAAAACCGACCTTTTCTTTTCTTTTTTAACGCTGCCAAGAGGTGCACATCGAACCGGTGGTTCGCCGGGCTGCGATTTCCGGCTCACGCACGGCGGAGCCGAGTCGAGCTGCACTTTGTGAAGTACAAGCCGAGCCTAGCCAGCTCGCCTGAACAAACAAACTGTTGAGGATTCCAGAGCACATATCCACAGTTTATGACAAAAAGGTATTTTTGTTCGCAAACGTATTGCTTTTCACGAAATGTGGCATTGCCAGCCAAATTAAAGAAGTATATGTCTAATTCCACAATTTTTTCACCAATTTTATAGTACTGGTACTTAAGAATGGACTTAGGTTTGGCTTACTTCCAGGCTTAAGACTGTGACTAAGCTTAGGCTTGGGCTTGCCTCACCCTGAATCAAATGAAAAACGCAGCCAAGCCGAAAACCGGCTGTGTCGTATCGCTGAGAAACCTGACGCGCGCTCTTTGGTGGGGAACAGTTGCAAAATTAGTCGAACGTAATGAAAGAGAAAAGCGGGCCCCAAATTGGTATGGTGACGGTTGGTTGCAAGTAAACTGCAGTGCTTGGCTCGGCAAAGTCCATTGTTAAGAACGGTGTCATAATTGCAGGATCAGATTTCAGTCGTAGTTTTTTAGTTGTGCCAGTTTCTCTGGTGTATTTGCAACGTGTTATGTGACACAAAACTGCGCAAGACATCTCTAATCTGGAAGTGACCTTGGCAACGTTCGTAAAGATACGTCCAATGACGCAGTGCAGCCGGTATACAACCTGCCGATCAGCCTTTGTCTCAACGCCGCCTGCGGAGGAGTGTAGTCTGTTGTGTTTTCCTGTGGACCCCTGGACCAGACGCCTGGTGTCATATCTTTGATTAATTCATCTGACCATACTCCTTTTCTTCTTTTTGACATTACGCGACAGCTATGTATAGCAATATTTGCAACGACTGTCCGGATCGAAGCCAATGTTCGGAAAAATTTTGAACTACACACATTACATAATTTGGGCATTCGAAGCCAGGAATGAGCGCAGTTTAGACGGGCGGAACAACCGAAAATTTATTCTTGGCGGATACTGCGCCAGTTTGCGGCAAGGGCGCAATATCCGATAATTGAAACCACTGAGGTGACCACTTTGACTATATTTTGGACCAGGTCTCCCCCTTATGGTTTCAACGTATCGCAAAGCTTTGGTTTAAATTTAGACTTGCGCCTGGGCTGGTTCGCAATTTGGTTCCGATAGCTGGCTGGTAATTTCGATTCGGTAATTTCATATCAGTAATTTCATGTTGGTGAGCTGGATATTCGGTCGTATAATCCATAATTTGACTAACTTGCTTCGTAGTAAAGTAACTTCCAATGTTCTCGCTGTTATATGATGAGTTTGCTCCACAAAAATACAATTACTGAATACGGTGGCCCGTAACGACATGATTATAAATGTTCCAACTCTTGAATCAAATCCCGTTGGTTGCCAATTGCGATAGCAAGCGTTTACCGTCCTTATAAAGGCATGGCTAAAAGAAATACTGTATCAGTGCTTCCGGTTCTTGCTCAAACTGATCTGCACGTTCAGTGCTGTTGCCATTGTAAATAAAGTCATGAAAAAACATCTGAAGTGCAGTGCTATCATTATAAGCAGTGGCGGATCCAGCCTTTAGCCAAGGGAAGGGCCAAATCCAAAAAGTCATTCTTATCCAGTGCCGGTTTAGAACTTCGCACTTATGGCAAAAAGTTACAATGCGCGCGAAGCGCACAAGATTTTGATACTTTTACGCGCATGAAAGCAAAATTTAATGGGAAATGGCTGTATCTGACGCGCGCGGCGCGCGAGTTTTGGCCTCTTGAAGTGTATCAGAGTGAAAATCCTGCGATTTAGAGGTGCTTTTTCCTTCTTCCTTCCGAAACGGTGCCCCTCTTCAGGGGCCAAATGGACCAAAGGAGGCATGGCCCCTGTGCCCCTTGGATCCGCCCTTTTGTTATCTTGCTTCAATATCATTCAGGTTGCGGTTTACCAGGTTACAAAGAAATTCATAATACCGATCCACAAGTCCTTCAGTTGGATTATGCCGTCTGAGCAAAAGTGCTTCATGATCACGTGGTTTTCGCCCACGCATAACGGTGACGACGCACACCGACGTTCAATATGCGCACGAACAATAACGACTCACCCTTTTCAAAAGTTTTCTGGGTTAGTGCATTTGCTGTTGATTATGGTCACATTCGTTAAGTTGTGGGTGTTTTTCATTTTGGCAATTCGCACAAGTACAAACGTCTGACACTGGCACGATGAAACATCAGAACGGAGTTGCTTGTGCTTACAAGTAAGTAAGACGCTTCAGCCAGCCGATGCCAACCAAACTTGAGATGCACATGCACTGCACACAATCAGCGGCAACTACGGTCCATACTGGTTCTTGGTTGGCACAAAAATTTTAAAGAATTGAGTCTTAATTATGAAATTTTTTATTGACCACTGAGTATGGATTCGGGTTTTTTCAAAACTCACCTGGTTGGGATAGCATGTTGGGGTCATCGACACCCAGCGGGACATCGGGATTTGATGGCGAATAATGACGCCACACATGCGAATAAAAGACCAAGCGAACAAAAGCCATGGGAGAATACCCGACTAGAGCGAATAAATGTCCACTTTCGGTTAGGACATGGAACGTACTGTTGTTCCATGGTCTGATCTTCTCGGTGGCGTCCGCGCATCAAGCTCACGATAGGATGGCGAAATGACGAAAAATGGTTGCAATAAACAAAACGCATGCCTGATTGACGGCGCAAACGAGCCTCCAAATGATGCGCCATTGAAAATCAACCGCATACCTGTTCTTCAGATGACGGAAGGAAGTGCAGCGCACGGCATATGTATCAACTCAACGCACACTGCACACGGGGGTATCACATTTTCTGCGGACCGTGAAATTTTCCACTGCACAGGGCAGACCAAATCAAATCTCATTCTATTCATATATCAATCTCATTCTACTGTATATGCTATTCACTAAATGGTTCAGTTAAACATTTATCCTGCACTCACTCTGGAGGTTGCTTGATATGCGGGCGGTCTTGTGTGCGTTCTTCAGTGATGTTCACCACGTTGCAGTAAATCAAAAGTGACGCCGCTGATGATTTTGCTGCTACAGGCGCACGGTATGTAATAGCTACCAATGTTACCAAGACCGGCAACCACACATGCGGCTGGCATGACCCACAAACACCTGAAACGGACACACACAGGAATGCAGTATTTGCTGTGCGACCCAAACACCACACAGCTTGAGCAGGTTGATTGTCGCACAGATAACGTAACTGGTGGTGCATACATGATCACACCAGGGTTGGGCAAAAAAACGACGGCGTTTTTTCTTAAAAACGACGTTTTTTTCAAGAAAAACGCCTGAGTCGTTTTTCGTTTTTTTTAAATCCTGAGTTTCCTTGATTTTCCCTGATTTTTCGGAGAAAGTACCCTGATGATCAAGGAAAATCAATTTCTTGTCCCATTTTTTTTCAAAAAATTTTCGACCAATTTTTACTTTGTCGAGATTCGTCGATATACGGAGTTTGACTTTCAGTGATGACCCCGGCCAAAGTTGGTCCCATGATGCGGGTCTGATATGGGATCTTAACAACTCGCTAGAAAAGGGTTGAAACCCGTTTATTTTGCCTCAGAACACATAGAATTGCTTCATTTAACCACGTTTTCTTCCCAACATGAGCGTTTTCCATTTTTTTGGGGGGGGGCACATTTTGGTGATCTGGGCGTTTTAAAAAAAACGTTTTTTTAAAAAAACGATTTTTTGAAGAAAAAAAAAGTTTTTTGCCCAACCCTGGATCACACAGCTTGCTTGGTTAATAAAACCTGAACAAAATGCCCTGATCAGCACTACCTTTATGAACATTGCCGACTGAATTTCTCGCTTGACGGTTTTGCATCAGCTGAATCGAAAGGAAGATAATTTCGGCGGCAGAAAATCAAACATGTCAGCCGTGCAGAACATTGCATTCGAGCATTTGGTCACTAAAGCTCAACTGGACAAAACCCTCGATTTTTGGCTTGACGAGGATTTGCCGACTTTGGATGTTGCTGGCGCACTGGTTGGACGAGATCATCAAACAGCAAGGTTGATTTGTAAACAGGTATGACGCACCAAAATAACCGGACAGTTTTTTGCAGTTTTGAGCTCATTTTCCCATTATTCAGCAATGTATTCTTGCGGGAAAACTGTTTTTCGATGCGATCATGACGCGATTCGACTGCAACGTCGAATGGACCGAGTCCGTCAGAGACGGAGTACGTGTCGGTGAAGTGCCCAAAGTGCTCGCCACTGTTAGGGGGAGTGTGCAGGTTGGTGTGACAATTATAAAATATCACCTTTTGCATAACCGATATGATAGTGTTTCACAGTCTCTCCTGCTTGCCGAGCGCACTGCACTGAACGTGTTGTCACGGTGTTCTGGCATCGCCACCGTGACACATCAAGTCGTGGAGAAACTTGAAAGTGTCAAATGGCGTGGTCGACTCGCGGCCACCAGAAAGACCACGCCGGGATTCAGACTGGCAGAAAAATATGCAGTCATTGTTGGGGGCGGTCAGATTTGTTTTTCGTACTTTTTACCTTGTTCATTTTAAAACTACCGATTCATGCCCGTCGGCTGTATGTAGCTTTGAACACAACATCTTGCAAAAATTAGTGCTTTCCTTTGCAAATCAAGCTGACGGTGCAGGTGATCCTCATCGTTACTCCCTCAAAACAATGATCATGCTGAAAGACAATCATGTGGACGCGATGCGGGACGACATCCAGAAGGTAAAATTTGCCCTCGAATATTTTTGTCATTTTATAATAAAAGACTTTGATTTTGCGCAGCAGGCGGTGTCCGTCACCCGCCAACTATGCGGCAATTACCAAATGATCGAAGTTGAGGCTCGATCTTTGAACGAAGCACTGGCGGCCGCTCATGCTGGTGCTAATGTTGTCATGTTAGACAATTTCCAGCCTGAGGTAACAAGGAGGACAATATGTTGCCAAGCTTGCATTTATGAGTTAATATTCTGCATTTTCAGGATGCCAAAACAGCTGGTGCAGCGGTGAAACATAAAAATCCGTCAATTGTTGTCGAAGTGAGTGGTGGAATTACCGAAGCCAACATCTTACAATACTGCCATGAACATGTGGACTCGATTTCAATGTCAAAGTTGACACAGGGCTATGACACGATTGACTTTTCAATGAAACTCAACAAACAAAGTGCATGAAGTAAAGTTAGGTTAGGTTAAAATCAGTTGTTAAGAACTACCTTCCTTTACGGGTTTTTACTGCGAGCGAAACTTTTCTCGTTCAGGTTGCTTTCATCGGTCGTTTTAAATATACGTATACATACATAAGTAGCTCATGCTCGTTTTCCATGGTTTTGTTTTGCAGTCAATAATTTTAACGTTATTGTCCTACATTATATCAAATTTCGATAGCTTTGATCTAAACGTTAGAGAGCTCGGCTGCTCTTTCAGAAAGTTACTAGATCAACACTTTTTGGGAATAAAGTTAACATTGAGAAGATCTCAGCGGTTAAGTCAGATCAGATATAGTATTATGTAGAGCTACAACAAATTTCTGAGAACCACAAATTTCTGATCATTTAACAAAAGACCACACGCCTTGAAAGTTGTGACTCTCATGTCTCTTTCAATTTTACAGCTCTGTAATTTCATTGTTTACGGGAGCGGAATATAATTGTTGTCATGTTCGCAATGAGCTTGAATAATGTTGTTGATCTCATTTTCATATTGCTTGTTTTCACATTATTTCTTTCCTTCCGACGGGCTTTCTGAAAACAGCGTTGATTCTCGAAATATACAACCGAAAAGTTTGCAATATATGGTCACCAGTCTTGTCAGTCATTTGCGACGCGTCTCCGGTCATGGCTGAAACATCAGATGTTCCCGCTGTCATCTGGTCGCTGCTTCCCGCAGTCATGATTTTGCCTTCCTCTTCTGTAAGTGTTACGCTGAGCTTTTGTATACTGCTCCTAACTTCAGTTGTGCCTAACAAATGCAACAATGGTTTGCACCGCACCGATTTCTTCCACGTATCGATCCGCCCACAGCATCAGCGCTGAGAAGATCACAGTGATAATCTGTCACAATTGTACAAATGGTGATATTGGGGTCAGCAAAAAGGAAATGAACACGTGAAAGCACGAACCACAAGCGCGGTGAAGATGTAGCAAAGAGTGGACAGCAGGAGAGTGTAGTTCTTGGCGGTTTGGTACCCGTCGTACACACACGACCAGTCCTGTGACATTGAAAATGAAAACAAAACTGATAATGCAAAGTGGGAATCTGACCAATTCACCGACCTCAGCCTTGCATCCCATGATCGTGCCGGTCACCATTGTCACATTGAACGTGGTCGTGCTCACACTGATTGGGGTCACCGCCGTTTCGTTTCGTGGCTCAGGCACGGGTGGCAGCTCCAGTGGTCTCAACCTGAGGGCCTCACTCACACTTTCATGTTGATCTTCGGGTCGTTCTTTCGATTTTGTCACACCGAACGCCAGTAGCACCGCGTCCACAACCAATATCAACGCGATGTACTGAAATATGAACCGGTCGAGGTCGCTGTATCTCGACAATAATCAGACAACAAGATCACTAACGATGCCGATCATGATTTTTCGTTGCGCCTGCGCACCGATGATGCCCAGGATGGACACGAGCGCCGCCATCGCCGCGAACGCTATCAGCACTTTCTCAATCTAAAATTCAAAATCTATATTAGTTGATAGTCACTTTTGAGTCGTGTTTTAATGGTCAAAATCACTCACGTAGGATCCATACGGCGAATTGGCTGACAGCGCGGCGCTTCCAACCAGAAACAACGAGAAAACCTGGTTGATGTGAGTTGACAGTTTTGGAACGAAATTTTCAGGTCCCGAAGCTAATTATGGTACCGGAGTTTTCCACTTAAAGCCCCCGGGGGCTCTAATTGGATTTATTTTTTACGGACCATTGATTTTACATCGAACAGTAAACTTGCCAAAATAGTTCAAACTAGTGTAAGAATGACCAAAATACCGCACTTTTCTGTTGTTTTACCAACGTTTTGCCACGTTTAGATGAAGATCCTCACAACCAGGTTGAAATATGGTATCAGAATGTCAAAATGCTGGCCTAAAGTGTCCCTACTGACAATGATGAAAACACCCAGTTTTCCGCTTAAAGCCACCGAGGGCTGTAAGTGGAAACGTTTCCACTTAAAGCCCCCGGGGGGTCTAATTGGATTTTTTCTTTCTGGTCGGAGGGTCCATTTTCCACCAATTTCCGCATAGAGCCCCCGGGGCTTTAAGTGGAAAACTCCGGTAACTGTTTTCAAAAGGAAGTGTATGTTAAACACTTGGTCAAAAACCTTGTCGTTCCCTAACTGACCGCTCCGAGGGCATTGAGTTGAACGAGAAAGTGCTTGAGCGCTGCTGTCGCGTATTTCTTGATGTGCGCACGGTTGAAGTAGCTTGGAGTCTTGATGACCACCGCTGGAGGCTTAGGTTCCGTCATTTTATTCAATCTTCAGATGAATTTCGGCGCAAATATTGCAGTAGATCAGAATGAAGTCAGCTGCATAGGCAGTGGCGTAGCAGAGGGGGTTATAGTAACACCACGCCAACACAAGCCCGATTTCGTAGGTGGATAGGTGGGGTGGCAGACCACTGAAACATTCATGCATGGCTGGTGATTTGGGAAGTGTTCACACGTTGTACAATATAACGTAGTGGATGAGGTTTTTCTCTTTCTATTCGTTAATGTAGGCAAGAGTTTTAAGAGATTTAGGATCGGAGATCGGATCGGGCCGGGTACCGTAAAAACCTAAATACCGTAGAAACCTAAATACCGTAAAAACCTAAATACAAGGGGGGCTCTATTAATTCACTGACCCCATTTTCAAAAAATTATTTTCGTTTCTCAGCGAGAGCGTTCCAAATCCGGTGTCATTTTCGATCGATATTCCGAGGGGGGCTCTATTCCGGGGGGGGGGGGGCTCTATTTAGGTTTTTACGGTAGAATTTCTATTGACCCCCCAGATTTCTTACTTGGGTCATCTACCGTAAAAACCTAAATACAAGGGGGGGCTCTATTAATTCACTGACCCCATTTTCAAAAAATTATTTTCGTTTCTCAGCGAGAGCGTTCAAATTTCAAATTTTATCTGCAAGCTTACGCGAAGACCTTCCAAATCCGGTGTTATTCCGAGGGGGGACTCTATTCCGGGGGGGGGGCTCTATTTAGGTTTTTACGGTATCTATCTTCAACTTCAACACATTTCGGGTCCCAATCTCGCAATCTCGGCAACACCCTGGGCCAAGTACTACACTGAATAAGAAGGGGCAGGGTTGGGCAAAAAAACAAAAACTTTTTAAAAAAACACGGTTTTAAAAAAATAATTAAAAAAATTTTTTTTTAAATTTGGCCGGGAACAATTGTCTAAAAAATTCAAAAATGGCCTTTTTCGAGCTTACCGTAAAACCTAAAATACAAGGGGGGCTGTATTTTTTCACTGACCCCTTTTAGGGGGGGCTGTATTTTTTTTTGGGGGGGGCTCTATTTTTTTGGGGGGGGGCTGTATTTTTTCGTTGCCCAAAATCTCAAAAAATGTTCCAAAAAATACCCCTAAAATGGAGTTCTGTCAGGGTGTTACTGGTCATTATTGAGTGTTTTTAGGTGCAGATCTTCCATAAAAGACTTTACGTCATCATATACTCAACCACAAACGTTGTACACAAGGTGTCTTATACAAGAACTTGACTTTACGACCCCCAAGCGGGGAATTCCAAGTTGGGGGGGGGCTGTATTTTTGGGGGCTCTATTTTTTCACTGACCCCTTTTAGGGGGGGCTGTATTTTTTTTGGGGGGGGGCTCTATTTTTGGGGGCTCTATTTTAGGGAATACGGTAGTAAACCTGGCCCGCCACCAGTGTAGTGGCTGGGGGGATGGGGGGGGATTCCCCCTAAGGAGTAGGTACCTTGCAGCTTGCAACCAGCCCTTGGGGGGGATGGGGGGGAAGGGTAGGTACTAGGGTTAGAGGTCGGTGGGTACCCGACACCCGACATCTGGAAGTACCCGACACCAGTGTAGTGGCAGGCCCATGTGTGGGAGGTAAGTATGATGCGGGGTTGGGACCGGAAGCGTGAGAGGTATGATTTTGGTCACCCAAAAAGGCGAAAAAACACCGTTTTTGTGATACAATTTTGGCCAAAAATTGAGGTAAAAATAGTACTTTTTCAAAATTTTCGCCGAAAATCGGCTAAAAATAGGTATTATGGGTGGGTTTGCGCGCGGAGCGCGCGATTTTTGGGAAAATAAGGTCGAAAAACACCGATTTTTGCCTTAAAAAGGTATAAAATTGCTTGTGAGAGGTATGATTTGGAGTTGTGAGAGGTAAGTACTCAACCCCCTCCCAACCCCCCCTCGGGTTTTGTGGTAGGTAAGTACTGAGAGGGGGGTAACCCCCCCCAGCCACTACTATGCCCGACACCCGACACCCGACATCTGAGAAAAAAAGCCGACACCCGACAGTTGCAAAAGAACCCGACACCCGACATCTAGTTTTTGAAAAAAACCCGACACCCGACACCTGTTTTTGGACCAAAACAGGTAAATTTTTGCTCATTTGCATCATTAGTGCAATTTTTTGGCTCAAGTTACTGAATTCAAGTATTTTCACACAAGTGGTCGCAATCGGGCCGGGGTTGGCCGGCCCGGTCCGGCCCGGCCCGAGCCCCCAAATCTCCGGCCCGGCCCGACCCGAACCCCCAAATCTCCGGCCCGGCCCGGCCCGAACCTCTAAATCTCCGGCCCGGCCAGATTTTTTGGCTCAGATTTTAACCCAATTTTTTGTCATAATTTTTGCGCTTTTTGAATCTTGAAAATAAATTGTTTTCAATGGTGTGGCTGGGGTGGGCCCCCCTTAGGTACAGAAGGTATGTAGGTAGATTGACGCGCCATCCTGGTACAGACAGTAGGTAAGGTAGCCGCCCCCGGCTGGTACAGTAGGTTGCTATTTTTGGCTCAAAATGGTATAAAATCGATATCTTTCACTCCAAACAGTGTAGTTCCTGGGGGGGAGGGGGGTCCCCCCTCGGGTACGTCTGTTCCCCCTCCATGGTACGCCTGGGCCTGCCCCACTGTTCCCCCTCCGGGTACGTCTGCTCCCCCAATTTTTACCTAAAATAGGCAAATTTTGGCCTAAAATAGGCATTTTTAGGCACAAAATGAGTGATTTTTAGGCCAATGTCGTCAAAAATCGCCAAAATACCTTTTTTATTGAGACTTTTTTCCTAAAAAAGGCAAAAATGAGCCAAATTTTCGACCTCAAAAAATGACTTTTCTCCAAATTTGGGTCCTCCCCCCCTTCCGGGTCCCTCCCCCCTTCCCCCCCAGGTGGGTACGTCTGTTCCCCCTCCGAAAAAAGGGGGTACCGCCTGTTCCCCCTCCGGACCAGGAACTACACTGTACAGCAGGTAGATTGATTGTAGGCCTTTCTGGTGGTACAGTAGGTTGATTGCACGCCTGGGTAGCCAGCCACACCACTACTGATTGTTTTCCATGAAAAAGTCGTCAGATAGACAATACTGTACTGATCACTTACTTGCCGAATCCGTCAGAAACTTTAGTATTTTTTGACAAAAAACTTCCCTAATTTTTCAGTAAAATAAGTCTCTTCAGAAGCTTCGGGCCGGGGTGCCCGGCCCGGCCCGAGCCAAAAGCCCAAAATCGCGGCCCGGCCCGAGGTCGGGCCGGCCCGATTGCGACCTCTGTTTCACACGAAATAAACACCAAAATGTCACATTCTGCATCTTCGGAAACATTTGGTTCGAAGGAAATTTTCTCTCAAAATTCTTCTCTCAGCAAAACTTATGTTTTGAACCCTAAGTGTCGGGTGTCGGGTCCAAAAAAAACCGACACCGGACATCTAGAGGAACCCGACACCTACACTTTTTTTGGCACCCGACAGCCGACACCCGACATCTCTCTAACCCTAGTAGGTACCTTGCAACCACCCCGGAGGGTACCTTGCAACCATTAATCTATGGTTTTTATAGGCAAAAATGGGTGTTTTTCGACCTCAAAACCCCAAAAATCGCACGCTCCGCGCGCAAACCTCCATATAATAGGTATTTTAGGCAAATTTTCGGCCAAAATGCAAAAAAGTACCAATTTTTCAGCCAAATTTGCAGTATATATAATGCATGCAAAAAACACCCTTTTTTCGGACCTCAGGGGTACCTTGCAACCTTCCGAGGCTGGGTAGGGGTTGCAACCATCTGGATCCATCCCCCAAGGCCCAAGGGTACCTTGCAACCATTTGCCTGCCACTACACTGCCCGCCACTATTGATATTTGAAAATTTTGGACTGTTTTTGTGATCTATTACTGTTGCCGACATCGAGACGAACAAGGTTTTCCGGGGGGCTCTATTAATTCACTGACCCCTTTTTGGGGAGCTGTATTACGGGGGGCTCTATTCCGGGGGAGCTGTATTTAGGTTTTTACGGTACGCTATTTTTGATTTCATCTGTCTATCGTCAACACTTATGGGCAAATCTATCTATCGTCAACAAATTCTGGGAACAATCGATCCAGTGGTGTCGTTGAGAAATCGAAATTTTCCCATACCCAGCCCAATTTTCGGGAAATTTCCCATACATACCCCCAAAAATCAAAAATTTCCCATACCAGGGGGGGTTTCTCCAAAAACTCAAAAATTTCCCATACCGAGGGTGGGGATTTAAAAAAATGACCCCAAAAATCTTCTAAAAGTGCCAAAATTGGTCTAAAAAGTGCTTAAAACAGGGTTTTCTTGCGGCAGCAAGCGATTTTTGACATTTTTGGACGAAAAATGGCCATTTTTGGTACTTCTCGGGGTCAAAAAGTCATTTCTTAGGGGTGCTTGTTCCAAAAGTGAAAAATTTCCCATACCCCATACCCCCGGCCGATTTCCCATACCCCATACCAGCGGGGTAACCCCCCCCAACGACACCACTGAATCGATCTATCGTCAAGACATTTCGACCCCAAAATGGGTATTTTTGCCTCAAAATGGCTCAAAATCGGTATTTTTGTCCCAAACAGGCAAAAAATCGCGCGCTACGCGCGGATTTAGTACATCTAAGCAGTGTAGTTCCTGGTCCGGCGCGGCGGTTAGTGTACCTACCCCTTTTTTCCGTGCGGCGGTGTCCCCCGCCGGGGGGGGGGGGGGGGGGGGGGGGGGGGGGGGGGGGGGCCCCCCCGTACCTTGCAACCACCCCGGAGGGTACCTTGCAACCATAAATACAACCTGTTTTTCGACCCAAAACCCAAAAATCGCGCGCTCCGCGCGCAAACCTCCATATAATAGCTATTTTGGGCAAATTTTCGGCCAAAATGCAAAAAAGTACCATTTTTTCGGCCAATTTTGCAGAAAAAAGCATGCAAAAAACACCCTTTTTTCGGACCCCAGGGGTACCTTGCAACCTTCTGGAGGCTGGGTAGGGGGGTACCTTGCAACCATCTGGATCCATCCCCCCCCAAGGGTACCTTGCAACCATCTGCCTGCCACTACACTGGGGAAGACCCAAATTCAGGAAAAAGTCATTTTTTGAGTTAGAAAATTTGACCGATTTTTTGCCCTTTTTGGAAAAAATTCTCCATAAAAAGGGTATTTTGGCGACTTTTGACAACATCGACCAAAAAATCACCCATTTTAGGCCTAAAAATGCCCATTTAGGCCTAAAATTGCCTATTTTTGGCAAAAATTGAGGCGGTTAGTGTACCTGGCGCGGCGGTTAGTGTACTAGTGTACCTTGGTCGCGGTGGTTAGTGTACCTTAGGGGGACCCCCCCCAGGAACCACACTGCATTGCATCTAAGTACATTTTCATTAATATTTACACATTATTACCTACTTAGCACAAGCACACTATACCATACCTTGATTTTTGGCGACCATCCCCCACCATCTATCTATCGTCAACAAGTTTGGGTCGGCCCCCCCCCAGATTTCGGACTTGGGTCATCTATCTATCGTCAACACATTTCGGGTCCCAATTTATCTATCGTCAACATCCTGACCAAGTACTACACTGTGTACGATCACGATCATCTTTGCTCGTTTCAGGCTTGGAAAATGTTGGGATAACGATCGACGCCGACGAACAACGACGCAATGTAAAAACTGGCAAAATAATAAATGTACTGACTCAGCACCAGCGCAGACGAACGTGACTGATTTGCTGATCAGAACAAGCGATAACCAATCAAACCACACGTGACTATGTCTGTCGCAGCCAGCTCCAGTATCGGAGCACACAGCGAACGATCGGCACTAAAAATATCTGAGCCATCGATGCTTTCGCTAGGTAAGATGATCGAGATAAGGTTAGAAAAACCAATCCTCCACTAGTGCGCAGCAGACCTGTCAATCGAGGTTTATATGTGCGCGCGATATGTGCACTTTATAGCACACAAAAATAGGCACCCAAAAAAACTTGTATGGTACCCTACGAGCCCCGAAAAATCTTCCCCCTCCCCCCAAACCGGATTCCCCCCAAGATTCCAGGTACACTACCAGGGTTTTTATTTCAAAATCGGCTAGTGGCAATTGCGACTAAAACGGTAAATAAAAATGCAAGACAGACTGCGGCAATGCGCGCGAAGCGCGCATTTTTGGCTTTGGTCTGGCCACTTATGATTCCATGAATGTGAGGTTCATAAGATCCACTGCAGGGTTGACGAACGAAAGCGAATCACTTCAGTTTGTCTTTGTTTTTTCTGTGATCATGAAGCCAGCACGTTTCGCTCGAGAATTTAGCTGGTATCTCTTGTTTCTCATGATCACAGCCATTCGTTTTTAAAAAGTCAAAGACCAAAATGATCAGTCAGCACGAATGCCAGTGAGTAAAGTGTTCAACAGTTACTTGGCCACCCACCAGCTCGCAACTTGTGACCATCAAAATAAATCAATCAACGCGCGAAGCGCAGAATTTTTGTATTTTCGGGCTAAGACGCTTAAGAAAGTGAAGTTCGGATGCCCTCGATATATGGTATACTTTTTGCTACTGAACCCTGAAATCTTAGTAACAAATTGCTACTAAACCTCGAATTTTTAGTAGCAACTGGAAATTTTTAGTAGCAAATTGCTACCATTTAGTAGCAAAAAAACTATGCCCCCTACCCACCCAAGTATTGGGACGGGTAAAGCGCAAAAAACGTTGACGTTCATTTCTTTGATTCAGCGTCGAACGGTGTGAAAGCAACAGACGTGCAACATTTGTTGAGAGACCGAGTCGCGATGTTGACCGGCGGCAGAGATCGACAGGTTCATTCATTTTTGTTTTTTCGATTTCACGGTATTCGATTCGGATTTGCACTTGTGTTTGTGCTTGTTTTACCAGTCCAAAGTTACTTAATCACGTCGTGGGTCTGTTGCAGAAGCCTGCGTAATGCGTGATATGCGTGAGTATTTGTCCCCAAGCGCTGTTTCCCACGATGAATTTTTCAGGGTCGTCCACTGATTACATTTCCTTCTCGTGAAACCGCCGAAAAGACAAGTATCGATGAAATACATATGGTCGTCCGATACCTATTCGCAATACCGAGGTGATTTCAATAAAAACAGTTTCAACGGCTGACCCACGTTGACGTTACTTACCAAATGTAAATTTTAAAATTCTGCAGCGATGATGTATTCAAAGAGCGACGTTTTGTTGTGCTCATTGATATGCGCAGGGGCATGACGTGGAATGCTGCGAAGCCGATATTGAAAACTTTACAGGTTTGGTGTTTGTTGCCGTTATTTTTTTACCCTGCAGTCCGCAACTTGTTGATTTTCCGTGGCCGAAACAGATTTCTTGTCTGTATTGGATTATTGGCAACATATTTGTGGTTATTATGACATTTTTGCGTTCTGACTGAGCTGTAGTACTTGCGTTATTTGCCTTCAAGTATACAGTATGTGTGATCGTCGCAATCCGTCATCAGACACAAGCACTGATTGATGCGTTCAAATGAACGGTACACATAAACAAGCGCGCGGATGACCAGGCTTTGTTGTTGTGTTGCATTGCACTATCCTGCTGGTGTGCGCTGTATTGATGCTTGATGGCATAACTGCGTCTGCTGGCCCGGCCCACTGAAACGGGCAAATGTTGTAACGCATGTTCTTGCAAAAATTGTGGTTCCTATGTAAGTTCCAGGAACAGATTTTGAGACCTAATGGAGCACTCAAAATTCGCGAGGGCGCAAGTTCGTTCGACGTTTTTATGCATTGCGATGACATAAAACTGCCAGTTGGAACAGCGTTGAGTTGCGCCCTTGTCTATGTACGTGTGTGCGATACATTCTGCGACATGTTTTGGTGGGAAATGTCCATCAACCAGTGGCGCACCAACACCAAGTTTTGGCTCCCTTTGTCAATACCAAACAATAGCTCCTGCCTGTTTGGGCGTATTCGAGTGTCTTAGGTGCCTCTTGGTCCCCCTGCGCTGCTTCTCACACGCTCAACGTTGGTTTTTAAGCGCGAGGTGTTCCTCTGACCCGGCCAGAGTGGTCGTTTGGAAATATGAGTTGTGGATATGTGCTTGGTGAGATTATTGTGCGATGGGGTTAATGTGGAGTGTTTTTGTGGCACACCGAAATAAGCACTGAGTGCATCAAGATAGAGTTCATGTTTGTGGTAGGGGAAATGCAAAATAAATCAGAAAAACTGAAAAAACCTTGTGCAAACGCGAAACCCAACACGTTCAATAATTATAATTTTCAGGATCATTTTGCGGATGCAGTTCACTCGGTGCTAATTGTTAAACCGGACCGTTTTTGGGACAAACATAAAGCCAACTTTGCCAGTGCCAAATATAAATTCGAGGTCAGTGTCTTTGTTATTTTCCATGATTTGCGGTTGCGGGTATGCATTTCCAGAAGTACGTCGCACCTCATTGGATTCGCAAGAACTTTAACTCGAAATGAGACGCTTGTTGCTTTCAATTTTTATTTTTGGCCCTGCAGGCCCGCATTCATTTTTCAGGTGCAAGTCATTTCGTTGGAGGCATTACATCGTACCATTGATTGCTCACAATTAACACCGGATTTCGGTGGTTCACGCTTGTATGATCATGATGAATGGCTGGAGCTCAGGGTGGTGAGTCATCATCATCATTTTGTTTTTGCAGTAGTAAGCATGGAAGTTACAAGCCACAAGGGATAAATCAAGGTATAAATCGTAACAACGGAGACAAGAGATAAATCGTAATGAGATAAAAGTGAGTAATGTTGATTTTTTTTTTGATTTCAAGTGCGTGAAACACGAAAATTCTGCCCCAACACTCGGCTATTGTTGCATATTGCCACCTATATTCAACCATCCCTGCTCTTGCAGGCCGTCGAGGACATTGTGTGGCGTGCAATGGACGTGCTGCGCGGGTTCGATTCAATGCGCAACGAAATGGAGAACAGCCAGTTACCGGTGGATGTGGACTCGGCCAAACGCACGCTCGAGGATCATACGAATCTTAGAAAACGATTGCTCGGCGCTCCAGTTGAACATCTGGAAAACGACGGACAAGCGGTTGGTCATCTGCGTGTTGTTCAGAAGGCTTGGGTGTGCCTGTGTATTCTCACTCTCAACATCTCTACAGTTTTGTGCTCCGATCACGTGCTAGGATTGTCTTTTGTAATATTATGATTCTCGTCGTCACAGTTATAGGTTGCTCGCCTCACATTTTGTGCAAAAAAATCTCCGCCCTTCTCACCGACATCTCAGTCTCTGCGGCTACTTTTTTACTGGCAGCAGTTTTGTTTGTTACGAAGTTTTCTGTGCGGATAACCGGTCCCAAGGGATGCAACCTCTCAGATTTCGTTGCGCGTGGCATTTAGCAAAGTATCAGCGCACGCGGTTGTCAGAAATAGCACCTTTTGAGGATATGCACATGCGGGCTTACTTGATGCATGCAGCTGAGTCGAGATGTTTTGGAGATAAACAACCGGCGCTGCCACAAGTTGCTGCCTGCCAGATTTCTGCCTCTCGTGAGCTCCACACCCACTTGGCAAACTGTCACAGGTCTCATAGATTCGGTAAGGAACCTCGCGAGAACAATTTTATGATGCTTGTGCCATGCTTGAATGCTTGCTGTTTCGTACTGTACGTAGCGCAATGCATAAGTGACCGAACAGTCGTATCCTCTTGATGCAAGCAAAAGCCAAAAGGCCAAACGTCTCAATGACCCGTCCACTGAAATACAAATGCGGGGATTCCGGTTCCGCATGCGTTTTTGTTGAAGTGCGACGGCGCAATGAGTGACACGGAACATTATGGTGCATGAAAATGTGGCGCGCTCGGATATGCAACGCGTTAGCCATTGTGTACGTCTGCCTGCACACAGTGCTATTATCGGAAGGCATTGCGCCACGGCTTTTGGTGTATTTGATATGCGCTGGCTCGTAGCCTACGATGAGCTGCTGCTACCAGATGCTTGCCTCACTGGCCTCTAAGGAAGCGCCCATTTGTACTATAGTTAGATTAGAGCGTTGCATGAATGTACCATGTGTGTTCCCCAGCAGCTGAATGCAAACATAGATGTGCGCATTGTATTTGTTTGTTTGGAAATCTGGCTTGCTGCTCTGCTCGGCTTGCAGTTTGACGTGGTGGAGACGCTTGTTATGGTTGGTTATGACGTCCATTTGGCCCGGCACTCTCTGTTCTGGTCTCTTTGGTATTTATGGCACCAACCATAGTCCCTCGCATTCTATTATGGAGGTTGATATTTACAGCGCATTTGTCATGTAAAGTTACTTGCGGTCAGTTCTCTCAATTAAAGTTCAGTTTCTATTGCTGAGCTGCTAGTGGTATACATAATAACTGACCGACGTGACGGGTTTCTGTCATGAGTAGGCTTCATTTAATATTAATGCTGCTTGTTCCGGTTTTTTGCTCTTTTATCTGTCTTTCGTTTGATGTGCGCACAATAACAGCTTTTTGCGAGAGCGTTTCTCTTTTGTCAACCACACACACCAGGCATGATTGTGCCTCGTGTGTCATCCAACATTGTTTGCGCAAGTTCGTGACAATGGATCACTACTGTTTTGAATCATGGTTTTATGAACGCAGTTTAAGTAATTTTGATGATTCTATCGTGGTAAGAAGTTTTTACTGGGTTATTTTGCTCCCATATATTACGTACTTTTTGTTTAAAAAAGTAGAAGTGGATAACATAGTTGCCGTTCTAGTAATGTCAAAAGAGCAATCAAACCCGGTTGCAGCTTGTCAACCGACTGGCCGAACAATTCCCGACGTCAGCAGCCAGTGCGCAGTCTGACGCTGTGTCACAAGCCTCGTCCGTAACAAGCTCAATACCACTGAGTCCCGATTTGGCCATTTGTGCTCCTCATATTACGCAATTGTTGGACAGGATGCGATCTACCAGGTAATCTAATGAAACGAGTCTGGTTCATTTGCGTTTTTTGGTCTGATTTGCTCCTAAAAGGTTTTATATTTATGCTGCTAAATTAAGGATTAGGTGCAAATCGCTCGTGGAATTCTTGCATTTTGCCCATAAAAATCTGGTTGGGCAAAAGTGTACCGAACGCAGACATCTTGGTTCAGATTGAATCTAGCCCCGAAGTTGCCGGTCTTGTTATCTTTAAGCCCTGTTTCTTTATCGCTGATTGACGGCACTTTTACATTAAATGTACGAATTTATTGTTGTTGTTCAGGCACGATCTGTTCAATGTATGGCAGCAACGCAAACAGCGACTCGACCAGTGCTTTCAATTGAAGTTGTTCGAACAAGATGCTGATAAGGTATGGAGCACATGCATGTGAAATCTTTTTGGTAAACACATGGACTTTTGTAACATTTATGTAATTTAGCAAAATGAAATGTGGAACACAATAGAAGCCTTCCAGTGATGAAAACATAATGCTGCAAGCCACCAACTAGATTACAGACTTTTCCGCATTGCAAAATGGTTTAGTCGATCACAGTTTTTCACTTTCCAAATAAGTCGATGTATAGTTGATTATTATTGACTGTTGCGCCTTGCCCGTCGTAAGAATTCAAACAGTTTGCTTAGAAAGAAGTCTCCTTGACCGAATGACTTCTGTGCAACACCACAATGGCATTGGTGCTGCTAGAGTCGACCAAGAGTATGTTGTGCTGTTCGGCCACGCCAGGCACGGCCAGAAGTCCATTGCTGACTCGCGCTTGATTAGCAGGCTCTATAGAGCCGCTTCTATGATGGACGTTGTGCCCCTCCGACTTAACTGAGCATCGTTGGGCTTGCAATGGTGACGTACCGGGAGACAGACCCGCATTCAAAGCCAGCAGATGCTGATTTTCGGCGGCGCTCTGTGAAATGGAAAGACAATGAAAATAAAGTACGGTACAAATACAGCTTTCTCGAAATTCAGTCAATAAAGAAAATTACGCACTTCAGTCCTGGCGCTCCTTGTTGACGTGCGAGTGGTAGCGCGTTGCAAAGAAGCTGTTGTTGTCGTTATATATCCACTTATCGAGCTCCGGAATCGTCGAAATGACGCCTGAGTCATTAGTCCGGCGCCTGTAATTCAAAATGACAAGATAACTGCGTTCCAATAGAATAGAAATGTCGGCTTAGTTTTTCCCACCTTCACTTCTGCCCTCCAAGATGACGGTAGCACTTTTTTGCGCCACTTTCGACCGATTATACGCTTCTCTGAGCGACTTGTTAAGGAAAGCGTACAGGATCGGATTAACGGCCGAGTTGAGATAAACGAGAGCATAAATGGGCAATGCGATTATGTGCATTTGAAATGTGGGGCGTCCGTCCTCGTCTTTGACAAGTTGATACAGCAGGCTGCCAAAGAATTTGACTGCACACTGGTACAACCAGTATGGGCACCAGCAGACCTGAAGAATGAATAGGATTTTAGTCAACAAAACAGTTCAGTCTGCGTGAACAAATGATTGACTGTTCGCATCTAAAACGAGGAAGCCTTTGGGTCGAAACTTACCAAATGGAAAGCCACCACCAATGCGACTAATTTGACCAGTTTATCGTGACGTCGACGGCTTCTTGAGCTGCGATCTGCTTCACGATTTCTCAGATAATGCAGCATGGACATGTAGCAGTAGATGAGGGCCGAGAGGGGTGCTATGAAATAGAAGATGACGAGCGCCAGCAGGTAGTAGGCATCGAACGTTGCCCACACGGGTGTGTCCACGGTGCGTTTCGTTGGTGGCAGTTGCAGGATGCACATTTGCGGCACATCGAAAGTGCCGTTGGATGGATGTCCGGGCGGTGGTTGGTTGTGCACCAAGCGCGCATACGCCGCTAGTGGTAGGACGACTGGCAAACTCACCAGATAAACCAACACCACAATGGTCATTGCTCTCTGAAAACCGCAGATGCTTTACAGCCATATATGGCTAAGCAGGTGGAACAGAATAACTGAACTAACAGTTGTGGTACGGTATTTGCGACTTTCAGTGGCATGACACACTGCCATGTACCGATCAGCGCTCAGTACCAACAGCATGTATATGGACACTGACTTGTTGAGACCTTCAACGATTAGGCTCAGTTGACAGCCCAGAATGCCGAATGGAAAATGATTGGTGATCAACTGGTTCATCGTTGGTGGACCTAAAAAGCATAATGGGGATAGGTCTTAGGCACAAGCGAGTCAACATACCGAACACCAAAATAAACCAACCGTTGAACACCAAATAACCGAGATCGGTGAACGACAAACATAGTACGTAGACGTACACGTGCGATCTTAAATGGTACATGGATCGCATGAAGATTCGAATGATCATGCCGATGACTACCAAGTTGCCGACGGCACCGGTGACAACACACGTGCCGACCACGAACAGCATCACGTAGATGTACATCACGCCTGTAGTCGGACGATATTCAACGTTCGATAACCGACAGTTAAATAAAATTATTCAAAAAATGAATCGAAGATCACTAACTGCCTGCGTGCACTTCGTTTACAAGTCGGTATGTGCTGTTGCCGTAGCTGACCAAGTATGACTGATTGTAACCGCCACTGAGATTATTGGTCATAATTAGCTTTCAGTTGCGTCGAGGGAATGAGTTAAAATAAAGACCGTGATTCTTTTACTTCGTTCCTCTGGGATCTCACTCACCTCTCACTTGTGCCTGCTTGCATGGTTCAACCGCTTTTCTTCAATGTGCAGCTGAGAAAACATAAACTCGCTATACATCCACTTTTCTGGTGCACAACTGATGGAGTGAAGATGCATTTTTTGCCCTTCGTTAACGCCAACTTCCCTATGTGCTTGGCATGGCGTACCATCGCTGCTTTCGATCAAGGCATTCGTTATTAACTAAGGGTGCCTTGTTCGATCTCTGCTTGATTACACCGACGCGAGGGCCCCTCGTATAGCCATGTTAATGGCATGCTAGCTAGCACTACCACAGTAACGGTGCAGTCCTGGGTGGTTAGCATGCATGTAAGTGACTTTGACAAGCGTGTCTTGACTAGATCATATTTTAATGTCAATACATTATTACGTACGCCTGAAGCAGCAACCTGTGCTAGACATTAATAACAACACGCTGTTAATCGCGAACATTGGGGCGGGGCGATGTCAAACTTGGTGATCGGTCCGGTCTTGTCTACGTCATTTGACTTTTTGTACCAAGCTTATTTTGAGATTTACTGATGTCACTAATTTCGAACAGCGTAAAAGATATTCTCAGATAGCGACTAATTAACTATTATGCCGGAATTAATGGCACCTGCAAGTTTCGCAATATCCTCGTACAAAAGGTCACATGACCGAGAACTAGACCGGAGCTGACCGATCACTAGTTTTTTATATCGTCCATGAATTTATAAAAATAACATCACCCGATCCGCTTAGGAGAAACAGTGTCTATTGATATAAGCAGTTAACAACAACGACAGATAATTGACACAACAGTAACACAATTTAGCACCAGTGTAATTTAATCGCTTGGACCAAACGAATGCATCATAATCAATTATTTTCAACAAAAGTCATTACAGATTAATAATGCAACCATTTTGATTAGCGGTCTGAATATTTTATAAAAAAATAAAACAAAACGTATCGTAAAGCTTGATGCTGACGTTTTCTTGAGTCAAAAACAATGTCGCTACGAAGGTGTTAGCAGTGGGAGGTATAACTGACTGTATGCGGTCTACACCTGAAGGGGTGGCCGTCGAAAATCCCGAAAAAAAATCCCGAAACGAAAAATCCCGAAAAAAAATCCCGAAAAGCAAAAATCCCGAAAAAATCCCGAAAAATAAATAGGTGTAGAAATTGACCAAATTTTTTTGTCAGAAGTTGGCATTCATGCAGTTGGTGCTCAGGCTTGCATTCAGGATTAGGCTTAGGCTTAGGCTGCCAGCCAGGAAGACCTGTTCATACGAAGGAAACATCAATAAAAACACACATGCTCAGGCTTTCTTTCAGGCTTAGGCTTAGGCTTAGGCTGCCAGCCAGGAAGACCTGTCCACGTAAAGGAACTATCCACAAAAATACAACGTCCAGGCCTTTGTTCAGGGTTAGGCTTAGGCTTAGGCTGCCAGCCAGGAAGACATGACCGTACGAGAATTTCAATATCTTGAGCCCCAACTGATCCATTGCCCAAATTATGGACTCCAACTACATGAATACCCCTTTCTGCACCATAAACTTGGTATTTTTCCTCAATTTCATTTTTCGGGATTTTTGCTTTTCGGGATTTTTTTTTTCGGGATTTTTTTCGGGATTTTTTTTTCGGGATTTTCGACCCCACCCCCTGAAGGATAAGGTCTTGTTCACAGGCGGATAACCTGTAACAGCGCAACTATTGTTAAGCATTATTTATTGAGCAGTTCTCGGTGAAATAGCAAGAGTTCGAAAGCAAAATTCCTTTGTTCTCACTTTAACCTCCAAATTTTCGACGTCAAAGATTTTCAAATTTCTAGAACGAACTTTGCGATAAAATTTCATCATGCAGAACCTGATAATTCGCACCGAAGTTGAATTCAACTCCTGATCCGAAACTCGTCAATAAACAAAAATTTTGGGTACACATGGCTTAGGACGCTACGTATTTGGCCATCTGTTTGGTCTCAAAACACGCTCGAAACCATTCTCAGAACGCAAACCGTTCGACTTCAACACACGCGGAACCACATAACAGCTTTCTATGCCGATGGTGCTGCCATGCATACTACTCAGCAATCTTGACGGTGGTTAGACCCAGACCGAACGATGAAATTAGTACGAAAGTAGCAGTCGCTGGTCGCAGCTTGGACGCATCATAAAGTCAAGATGCTGTGGCTGTTGTTAGGCACTCCGTGGGTACCGCCTGCTCTCTGAATCCGCATGTACCGCTTCATGATAACGTTGTTGGCAATTTTCGTTTCCTTTCCAGTCTTCAGTAGCAAACGTACACCATCACAGCCGGGTGCACTAATTAATTAGATTGATGTTATGGACACACTTTTTAAAATTTTAGCAAGATAAGCGGTTAAGGCATAAGTGATTACGGTCAGATGCTTGTCAAAACTGACGTGACAAACGTCGAAGCGCGTGCAAAACTGCTTCACTTGCACGTGTACAAAATGATTGATGCAGTACAAAATGATTGATACAGTCGCCCTGTCAATGTGCTGACTAATTGAATGCAGTGCATTCTCATTTCAGATGTTCGAATGGATCCGTCAACATGTCGACCTCTTCCTCGCGTCCTACGCCGACATCGGTGATTCCCATGAGACCGCGCAGATGGCCAGTCGCGAACATGACGATTTCGCCAGGGCTGCTATGGTTGGTAAACGGCGCTTGTTGGCGTAACATTTGGTTTTTCCCATTGCTCGTTCTTTTCCTTCCCTTTTCACTCATGGACTAAATATGGTCCAACCATTAAAAATATGATGCTTCGCTTCAGAACACGTACGTCAACATTTCGCACATAATGACGGTCGCTCAGCGTTTGTTGGAGGCCGGTCACTACGCAAGTCCACGCATTCAAATGGTGACATCACGCTTGGATGAAAACTGGAAAATGTACTCGAAGGCTTTAGAGATGCGCGCTGAAGTGCTCAATCTGTCCGTAACCTTTCACGGTCGTGCCAAACAGGTGTGGTGTTTTTGTGTGCTTTGTACACTTTTGCTAAAATTTTCAAAAAAGTGTGTGTGCCCCAAATTTTCGACGTGTTTCTTCTTTTTTTGCCTGGATCTCGGAAGGTCATCAAGAATAAATTAGTGTTTTGAAATGCTTTGAACGTCAGTTTGGCGGGTATGCGGCACGTCGATACACAGTTGATCAACATTTCAGTACTCTGTCTCTGTGGACCGTTGGTTGGCTGAATGTGCCGGGCGAAGCACGGCCGCATCCGAGAGTTCGATAGCGAGCGCCAGTGGCGATCTGCCAAACACCGCACCCGAACTGGAAGCGGCCATACACAAACATCAACAGTTGATGGAACAGATCACGCATGCGTACTCGGAGGTCGGTTGAGTTGGATGATCATGGTAAATCGGAAGCATTGATTTATCGTCGATATGTATTTGACTTCTTCAGTCGATGACCACCGGCAAGGCGCTCGTGCACGCTCTTAAAACACCACCTTCGTTGGATTTGAGCAGCTCATATGCACCCGGCACGTCAGGTGTGTGATCAATCAGCTGTTATTATGCTAATTCAATATTTCAGTTGGGTTTAAATTTGGCACAACGGCTGCACTTTGTCTTAAACAGTCCTTGAGCCGCAATCAGTCTTGTTACTCCGTTTGCTATGAATAAATTTGTGACCAAAAATCCTTTGAAGCGATGTTTCAGGCAGTGGCGCATCTACACCCGTGGGTGGGCAATCGATTCTGCCTAGCACAGCGAGTCAGACACAAGCACAAGTGGCTGAACAGGCTGGCACCAGTGCACAGCATGTGTTGGATGTGATGCATCAGTTGATGCAAAGACAACGACAATTGGAACAAGTGATCTTTTACGAATTGTGTCATTGCGCTGGTTTCGGTTTACTGGCGGAAGACTATTTAATGGATGATGTTCGTCAACTCAAGCGGAACGTGTAAACCGTTAACTGCCATTGTTGCCGCGCCGCTTTTGTCGATGTTTCAAGAAACGCCCTTCTTGTTTGTGCATCATTCACCGAACCGTTTGTCTCCACAGGTCTGGCAGCAGCGTCGTGTTCGTTTGCACCAACGACTGGCCTTACTACTATTTGAACAGGATGTGACACAGGCATGCCTCTTAAAAAATAAGCTTTGAAATTTGTGATGCACACCACAACTGAATATTTTTTGTATTGCCGCCTGATGTTGATATTGATAGTCAAGCGCGTGCTTTCATTGCAGGTGCTCGACTGGTTGGACAACCATGGCGAATCATTTCTACGCAAAAACACGGGTATGGGTCGGACGCTGGCCCGCGCGCGACAGTTACAGAAAAGTCAGCAGCATTTCGAAAACGTGGCAAAGGTATGCAGTGCTTTGTTGTTCTTGTCATAACAAAAATCTTTGAATTTCTGTTGCAGAATACTTACACAAACGCTGAGAAATTGCTCGCGGCGGCTGAAGAACTGGCTGGTATGTTTTTTTCGTTCATTTTTTTGCCTTTGTTACGATTATTATCAATTTTAGGCACGGGCGAATGCCGACCGGAAGAAGTCTACGGTGTCGCACAAGAACTGCAACGTCGCATCAATGCATTTGCCAAACAAGTGGCTGCACGAAGACATTTGCTCAATTTGTCGGTGCTCTTTCACACGCATTATAAAGAGGTTGGTTTTGTTTAGGCGTGCTTGAATGGCTGCTGTGTACTAGCTATCAGGTTCAATGTCGGTTTGGTCACTGATAGAAACCGTGAATTTCAATTTGAGATGTTGGCCTGGTACGAGGAGCTGGCGCGGGACGATATCAGTCGACAGCCAGTGGCCGATACGACCAACGAATGTGATCAACGACAAGAACAATGGTTGTCGCGCACCGATGCTACCATGCAGGTTGGATTTTATTGCTCTTGTGTATTTTTATGGTTGAGCCGGTGACGCCCCCATAAGTTTGACTGGCGAATAAATTCTCATCGCCGTGCTACACCTTATCAGCGAAACATTTTTTCAGGCGTACGCGACCTGTATCAGCGAGGGTCAACAGCTGAACTCGTTGCTGCGTCAACAACAAGCGTCCGAACAGTGCGACAACGGCGAGTCGACGGCGTGTGTGGACGCTATGTTGGCTGACATCGAGACCAAACAACAACAATTGACCGAACAATGGCACACCCAGCGATTGGCCATACAATTGGCTGGTATGTGACTGGACGTTCATGATGTTCAGTGGTGTGGCCGGCGGGGGGTCCCGCAACAGTACCCTACCCGCCCCAACGTGATACACTGCCCCCTCGCACCCCGCTCTGTTTGGTACCCTACCCCCGCTTTTAATTTTACCCTCAAAGATTACCCATTTTTCGGTTACAAGTGCTCAACTTTCGACCGAAAACCCTTAAAAGTGCAAAAAATTGCGCGCGCGATATACGTACTTTCCAGCACATAAAAATAGGCACCCGAAAAATTTGTATGGGTACACACACTACCCGGCCCCGAAAAAATTTCTCCATCCTCCCTCCGCCCAAAATTCCAGGTACACTACCCCCGAATTTTTCCCCCCATGTGCCTGCCTGTTCCGCCAAAGTAGCCACAGCGCTGATGGGAAAATGTTCATTATCGTGATGATCATGTTCACTTCCCTGTTCCACATTATTCCAGCCACTTCACCAAAACCCAGAGTGACAAACAATCCCCGAATTGTGCATTCGCACATTCGGCCGAAATTTTGAGAACTAACGAATGTTCACACACATCCAATTACCAGGTCGATTCCGCCGTCTAGAAGATGATGTTCGAACAATAATGTCGCAGTTGGAGGGCTGGAGGGAAGATATGCGACAAATGACCAATGAACTGTCGCCGTCGAAGGCTGAACAGGTCGGGCTGAATGACTTCGGACTCGTTCATTTTCATGCATTGCAAGAAAGACGTGGTGATGAACTACGAAATCAATACTGTGGATAGATTATGTCCACCCGGCGAAACATTCCTGTTTCTGTTGCTTGACCTGAATTTGTTTTTGACCCGTCCTTCATTATTTTGAAATAGTCACACTTATCTTACGATTCGTACCACATTCATTTCGCAGGTGATGCCGATGCACCAGGAAAACATCGCGCATGTTCGAGCAGCGATGCAGGAAATCATGAAGCTCGCTCAGGAACCCATCCATGTTAGTGCGTGTTGTGTCTGTTTTTCCTGAAGTTCTTGCTGCAGATATGATCTTGCATTCTTTTTGCATTGCACTTCGTTCGGGACTTACAGATGCTTGAATCAAGTGGTCTACGAATGGTAACCAGCGATGGTCAACCGGTGATGGAATGTATCGTTGCTTTGGCTGATAATGCAAGGTACATTGCTTGTAATTTGTGCAAGTATAAATTGTTCAGTGGACTAACAGCAGATTTACTAACTATGTAGTATGTCACCAAATTTCCTATAAGTGCTTGCCTTGTTGATCCAGGCAACTGGAGCGCGACGTGATGCGATCGGCGGAAGACACACAACGACGATTGGAGCAGGCACAACAACTGGGACAACTGCAGACATTGGTGGCACAGCTGGTGACGTGGGTGACCAATCAATTGAACGTGTTGCATGTGAGTTCAATGGCTGTTAATAGCTGTTGGCTGTTGTTTTTATCGTCATCCAAATCTTTCCTTTTGAAACCGCAAAGGAATGGCAAGTCTCTGGGAGACTCTCTTTATTGTAACATGAAATTTTTTGCTCAATGGAAAGTCTTGAACGTCATTATTTATCTTGAATTTTTCGTAATACCGTACTTGTGTTATCGTTGAAGCATTTCGATCAAATTTTGATCATTGTTTCTAATTTTCAGGCCACAGCGTGCATACCGTCATCATTCGAACAAGCGGAACAGATTCAGGCCGAACATCGCGAGTTCCAGATCTCTGTCGAGGTGTGTAAAAAACTTGGGTGATTTAGTGATCGATTCAATGCATTTATTAAAACTTGTTTTGTTATCACTTCCATTTCAGAAAACGAACGCGCAAGCCATTCAATTAAACGAACGAGCCGAGCAGATGTTGGCCTGCAATCATTACGATCCTGCGAGGATACGAGCCCTGTCCGATGATGTCATGATGAAATGGTCAGGTTTTCTCTTAGATCCTGGTTTAGTCTTCGTATCAACTTGTACATTGTTCAGGCGTCGACTTGTTATGCTAACCGAAGAACGACATAAATTGCTGTGTGCTGCTGTACCATATTACAAAACACTGAAGCAGGTGGGTATTACTGATCATTTTTGTATCTATTTTGGGCTAGTGTTTGACCTTTGGTGTTCAAAAATGTTTAATGTTTGGCGTGTAACGGATTAAATTGTGAGTCCACCCCACACAATAGCGACTGCGCATTTTTATGAAGAATCCTAACCATAGATTCGCTTATCTCAGGTGCAACCGGTGTTGGACCATCTCGAGAAGGAGTACATGAAAGAGTACGACATGTGCGCCACGTATTCCCGTGCCAATGAAACATCAGCCGACAACCAATCGATATCATCAAATGGCACCACCGAGACCGAACCGACGCGGGCACCGGACAAAATCGAGTTTGTCACACATCAGTTGGCCAACTTGAACTCGAGGAAGGAACGACTGATGCGCGTTAGTGCAGATGGGTTGGGTGTTGGATTGACACGTTGACTCACAAATGAACACAGTCGCCAGTGGTAAAAGAATGACAACGGTAACTGATTTTCGGCCTGTTGTAGTCATGGAGATTGTTGCCAGCAGATAATTGACGTTGTTCCTTGAGGGAACTTTTTTCTGCAATTGACAAGAACAAACTGGCGTTCGGTTGGTAGAAACCAGTGAAAAGCTTTCATCATTTTGTTCATTTCGTGGTTTCCAGATTTCATGGAAAGGTGAGATTACATAGACTAAAATTATAGTTTGTAATATCACAAATTGCAAGCCACCACCGTCATTCAGGGCTGCACATTTGCGCGCAAGAACGGTGAATTGTTCCTCAAATACGTGCGACGCATGGCGCCTGTATCACCCACAACTGCCGAAGTCACCGAAACACAGATATTGGCGGCTTTGGAGCAATTGAGGGAGCGTGAGAATGCCGTGCTGACGTTGTGGACAAGGAAGAAGCGTTAGTATTTTTTATTTGGGATTTTATTTTATTCATGCGTTATTTTGGTTTGTTTGGAATTGCTCCCAGAACAGTGTTTCGACACTTTTACTAACGATGAACGAATGTTGGTAGTTGATGAATAATTTCGAACTGAACACGTAAATGAAGCTTGAAGGCACGCATGTTGCACTGAGACTTGCGACAGTAGAGACAACAAAACAAAGCTCAATAGAGCTTCATGTAAAATGGACATCGAAACATATATCTGCCGGCCGTTGCAGGTGCGTACGACGAATGCCACAAGTTTGTGCTGTTGGAGGACAGTGCCAAACAACGTCTCGAATGGCTGATGGACCACGGCGAGTTGTATCTGAGTGCTCGACCCTCGTACAAACAGCCGAAAGATAAATGCGAACAATTGTTGAGGGATCATGAACAATTCAAAGTGGCTGCCAAAGTACGTTTGTTTGTGTTGTTGTTTCACTTGTCTTGTAATTTGTACGTATTATATTATCGTTATCACTTGCCGTAACCCTCGCAGGATCAACGCGAGAAAGTGCGCATCCTGTTGGGTCTGGGTCAAGCACTTGTGGAGGAGGGTGGCAGCACGACAGACACGCAACACACCAACGATATCAGACAGTGGATGCACAGCGTGCAACAAAGGTGACCTGGTCTTTGCCAAACCACTTTTTTGTTTGAAACCTCATTTCATTCGCTGCAGGTACAATGACTTCTCACAACGTTGCGATCGTTGGGAACTGCATCTACGAACCGAACTGGGATTTGTGGACGTTTGTGACGTACATACTTCATTCCTATTTTTAGGCGCATATGCAATTGAGCAAAGTCGGTTTGAGCAACATGACTTGAGCAAGAAAAGAAGAGCGGTGTCTAAAAGAGCGCAGAACCTAAAAACGAATAGGCCCAAGTCGAAGTCCAAACACAAAAGCCTGACACCTAAATCAACCTAAGCCTTTAAAACAAAATAGAGCTCTGATCTTTTTTCTTGCTCAAGATGGTCTTGCTCAAACCGGCTTTGTCCAACCGCCGGGCCAAGGGAACCTTGCTTACTGTATCTTGATCTGCAGACAATCGACCGCGAACTGGCATTGGATCGACAGTCGGATCCGAATTTGGAAGCGAAAATTCGTGACGCAGCGAACGAGTTCGATGAATCCAGAAGGCGGTCGGCCAGAAAGAAGGAGTTAGTTCGTCCGCAAACAACATTAACTACCTGATCGCAAGACATGCGAAAATTCAAATTTCAGTTTCATAATGACCGAGCTGCTCACCACGGAACGCGCTTATGTGCAGGATCTACGCACTTGCATTGAGCAGTACCTGGCCAGTCTACGCAATCCGATGGCAAATACTGAACTGCCGATGTCACTGCAGCAAAAGGAAGCCGCCATATTCAGCAATATTGAGGAAATTCACAATTTTCATAGCGAGTCAGTTTTTTGTTATTTTCTGTTCATTGTGTGTATCACAAAATTGCAAAAGATCTCAATAGCTAACTAACGTCATAAAGTCTCGTCGCTTGTTAACACAGTCTGCACTCTTTGTAGTCATATGATCGGCACCAGGCATTTCCTGTCGCTTTGAACGATATCAACCACGTACATACATATTTTTCCAATGAGGAGGTTAACGGCAGATAGCGTTGAAATAGCGGGACCAAAATAGCGTTGGAAGCTATCCACTGTATGGAGTATCATCATAAAGAGGCTGGTCTCTAATTGGGATTTTTCTTCCAGAACATTTCTCAAAGAGCTGGAGCGCTACGAAACACTGCCTGAAGATGTTGGACATTGTTTCGTGACTTGGGTGAGCACAAATACTTGACCCTTGTTGCAATGAAGGCTTCAATTCGCAAACAAATCATGTTTATTTCAGGCTGAAACGTTGCAGAAAATGTATGTCACATATTGCAAGCACAAAGATCTGCATCGCGGACTGTTATGTCAACCTGATGTTGAACAGTTCTTTGCGGTAAGAATGAATCTTGCGCCTCAGCTTATCTGTTTATTGTGATGCTGGTGTTACGGTTTCAAATGAACCCTCGAAATTTTGATAGACTTTTTCGAATGCGATTGCGAGCAGCCACAAAGTATTGCTGATGCACACAACGGGGGGTGATCAATTCAAGCTGAAACATCAATAAAATAATTTCGCTGGGCGTACTGATCGACTAGCTTGAGGCGTCCATTGTAACATTTAGGCTGTGCAAAAGCGCCGTGAACTGTCGTTGCCTCTGCAAGCGTACCTGATCAAGCCCGTACAACGCATCACCAAGTACCAGCTGCTTCTCAAAGATCTAATCACGTGTTGTGACCAGGGAACACTCGGCGAAATTGATGTTCGTTTTGTTGCTTTGCATTGAAATACATTGGTTTTAATGCTTTTTTTCTTGACAAACAAGTAACATTTTTACCTCAGGAAGCTTTGCAAGTGATGCTCAATGTACCAAAACGTGCCAACGATATTATCCACCTGAATATGTTGGACAACTGTCCCGTGAGTTTTTATTTTTGGGTTTTACTGATACAGATAGGAAAATTAGTTGCAATGCTACAGTCGGTTATTTTTCGCACACTTGCTGGAGCATTTCCTGATGAGAAAACTGCAAGCTGATAATCCAGTTCCGATTCGATTGCCCAGCCAAATGGCTAATATGTTCCCAATCTGTTTGTCCGGTAATTTTGCGATGTCGCTTTCTGCAGGACGTTGATGCACTTGGTGATGTGCTGATGCAAGACTCATTCACTGTCTGGGATCCGAAACAATTGATCAAGAAGGGACGCGAACGTCAAGTGTTCCTGTTCGATATGTGCATTGTGTTCAGGTGCGTGCGCAGCACGGAATTGTCCAGCTAATCGATTGTATTGACTGAGACGTCGGTCGAAGACGTTATTGGACAATAGTTTGTAGTTTGTGTTGTGACTTCTTTTCAGCAAGAAAATCACCGACAACCAACCACAAGCGCGTGTACGGTACGCGTACAAGAGCAGACTGATGGTTTGTGGGAGATTGTGGCAGTTTTGATATTTTAGTCCAATACCACGATGAACTGTGAGCCACAGAGCAGCAATTGTTCACGTAGCGATTGTAAACCATTTGGGCTGATGAGTGCATTCTGGAAGCGTCCAAACCGTAATAACAAGACAGAACAATGAAACGTGTCATTGATTTCAGTTGGCTGAGATCAACGTCACCGAGCACATTGAGGGTGATGAGACAAAGTTCGGATTGTGGACGGGTGCTGTGCCCAGCAATGACTTCCGAACTGTCATGAAGGTCAGCCAAATAAGAATTTGTTGACTCCGCCGTTTTTATGCAAACTCCCTTCTGTTTGCAGGCGCAAGATCACAAGGTGAAAGTGGCCTGGGTGCGCAAATTGCGTGAGCTGATCGGACAGCGGCGCTTCCATCTTGGTGAGGGATTGTTGTTCTGGAAATGTGGTTTTTTCAAATTCGTAACCGAAATTTCTTAATTGTGAAATCCCTCTCTGATCCAAACGACGTATTGTTGCAGCCGTGTCCGAATTACCGCCAGTGAACAAAGTTCGGTCGGACGATCCAAAGTCGAGCACACCGCCGCAGTCCGAGCTTGATAGCGTGTCCACAAGGTATGGCTGATGTTTCACAAATAATATTTTCTTGTTTTTTTATTTTTCAAACCTCGGAAGCAAACCAATGATGTTTGCAGAACCAACGCGGATGCGCGAAGTACACCTGATCGTGTGTCATGCGCGTCGTCGGTGTCCTCAGCTGCTCTCAATGATGCATCTGCGCAATCAAATGGTGACACAACGGTTTGTTGTCCATTCCAAGTTATTGTTCTTTTTATGCATCTTTGTTCTGAGGACTTGGCGTTTCGAATTGCTTTTTCCCCTTGCACAGTTATCTCCATACTTGACCTAATATTTCATTCATTTATCATTATTTTGCTTCAATTCAGCCTCAAGCAGACTTAACCCAACTCACATTTGGTTTCTGTGAGAGGATTAAGTGGTGCGCCATTCACTTTGATTCCCACTACTTAGCAGCTGTAGGTTGACAATATGAAAAAAACAATAAATGAAGTTTCGAAATGACATTTTGCTCGAGTGTTCGTTCCTATTTCCCCGCGAACAGCGAGCTCGCTTAATTACCGGATGACGCCATTGGTGGCCAAAACGTTAGCACTTTTCTGGCTTTGTGGGTGCTGGAATTGGTTTGGGTGTTGAAAATGCCAGCTTGTTACGTGTGTTTCAACACCTCTTTCATCTGTGAGCAACGGCTTTGTTGAAAAATGAGCGCACGCTTATGTTTGTTGATTCAAAGACGTTGGGTAGCTGTCCGAGTTGACGTGGCACCCTCAATTTCCTTCGGCGTTCTGGAAAAAGACGAAAAAACTTCGTCACTCTCGTCTTTTCTTGAGCTATGAATGAACCCAATGTGATAAACACATTGATACTGACAAACAAGCATATGTATGCTGCTTGCACCAGCACACAAACACAACAAGTTTGTGTGCACGTTACGAACATTCTCGAAGCCCGTAGGCTATCCCACCTGGTTTAACCAACTGACCTGGTATCTGTTCTCACGCTGTCGTTAAATGTGAGTGAAGTAAATCGCCTTGCACGTTCGTGCTGCATATTTTCATCTGTCATGTCCTGTGGCCAGCTATTAGGTTTACCCCACCTTTGGCTTAAATGCCACGACTTTTTCGGATTTTTGGTAGCCTTTGCACCATAGCGTTTCTGTTTTGGTTCTTTTTGATTGGAGGTGAAAGACTGGAACCTTCCTTTCGTTGATTCCTGCTCACAGATGCTCGCAATTTCAAAGCTTTGGCGCTGGCTAAGTTTTTGGGCGGTGAGTTGGCCACATACGGAACACGGTGCCTGCTGTGAAACTTTGGCTGGCTTGCCTATGGCTAGCGCTGTCAAGCTGAACGGGCAATGTTTTGAGCGGCTTTTCCACCTATGCCTTACATACGTAATTCGCTTTACTGCACATCTAACCGCGGTTGTACAGTGCAATCGTCAAAAGACTATGTACGCCTTGGAAGCACTTTTTGTCATTTTCGATCGTTTTATGATACAAGACAGCGCGACATGGGGTTTGATTGCCTGATGCTTAAAGGGCGTGCGTAGGTATGATGACACTGGAATATTATTTCCTGTGGTGATTGCGGAGATTTGTCCATGTGTGCCTGCCCCAAGCACATTGTTGTCCTACGTTTCCGTTCCGACATGTTGCTGCACCATCCAGTGTTTTGTTGCGTGGTGGGTTTCTACGTCACTTTTTGGTGTGGTGGTGGTGCAGCAGCCCGGTTGCGCTTGCAGCTACACACCACGTACGTGCGTGCCCTTTGTGTTCGTCACACCATTTAGCTTAAACGCACGCGGCTGGATATGGTTCGATGTCGGTCCTGTATGTCAATATTGAACTTGCACGACGTGCGCGGTGCTCACTGTATGTGGGACAAGGCAGGTTTTTTGCCACCGGTGTTGGCTGTAAAATATCACGCTTTAGCTATCGAGCTGCTATAGGCTGCTGCCACAGTTTTGCAAAAGTTTAGCGTGTTTTGGTGCATCAACCTTCGTGTGCAGTGCGGCGTACAACCGACTGCTGCTATGGACGCGTCGCGGTTGGGAAGTGTGAGGTGCACAATTGATTACTTTCTGGCGTTGTTCGTGCGAGGTGTGTCGCTTTCGTCAGCGTTTCTGTCAACTGCTTGCGGTCCAATTCGGCAATGCGCCACAATTATAATTTCAGTAATTGCAACATTTATTACAATAATAAGATAATGATACAACAATAAGATTTTGATAGCATACCCAGTCACCGCAACAATTATGGACCACCATTCATCAACGAGCAGTTACGCTGCGCGACTACAGTCAATATTGAAATGGTCATTTGGCGATTCGAGCCGCAAACATCGTCGGCGACCACCGAGTGATTCGGACGGCGACACAAGCAGTCTGTCAACGCCGCCCAAACCACTGGGCGCTCGACGGTTGACCCTGCCACCCAACTCGTTCAGTGCATCCACTCCGTCGTGTAGTGTCGAACGCATGACGGTGTGTTATCATCATGTGGTTACGGATGTGACGTGACTGCTTTTAGTTTCGCATACTCTAGTTTTGTCGCTCGTCATTTATGTAGCTCAGAAACTGATTGGTATGTTTCCATTGTTTTCCATTGAAACAGAGTTTCCCAAACAAAGTTGCTGCTCACACTTGTTACTGTGCATACGGACGGTGTTGCCGAATCAAAGTTCAGGCTGCACATGTGCCATGTGCGTAGTCATTCATTTTCACTTACGCGCTTGCTCACTGCAAACGTGCTTTGTTTATGTCAAGTTGTATTCGCCCCACAACGCACAGTAGGTGGTTTTTGGTCGGTGAGCTGTATTTTTCATAAACACATTTTCACAAAGTTCCAGAAAGCGTAAAACACTTACACACCAACGCCGTATTTTTTCGTGTTTCTGTAGAAAAAATCAGCATTTCGTTGCTTTTATTTTCCTCCAGTATCTATGGAAAGTTTGCCACCGCTCAATTTGTGTTGTATACCCTTGTGGCAATTACCGTGGGGTTAGTAATGCTCTGTGCCAAAACACACAAAAGTTTCCTCAATGCGTCAATGTATGTATGTATCTATACTCAACTTGTACTGTAGCAACAGATGATTGAGTGGGTGTTTATCCATACTGTTCGTGTGTTATTGCGTGCTCTTTGATTAAGCGCGTAGGGAGAGACGTCTCCGTCCGTTATTTGACGCGTTTTCCGTGCTAAACGGCTGCTGCTCCTGTCAGTTCGTACAGTTCTGGCACACATTCGGTTCCACAGGTGCACTTACTTGGTACTTCGTGATCTTTGACACGGTCAGCGACTATATTTTCTTGTCATGACCGCTTTTGTTTAGGGCTCGCGACATCGCGCTCGTAATCTATCTTCTGCAGTTCTGCATGTTCGTGCTTTGTTTGTGCACCTGAACTTCCGAGTTTACGTGAACCGCAAGCAACCCAAATTGTAACAATATCTCATGGGCCATGCAACTTATTGTCAGCTAAAATAAGCAGGTATGTACAGTGTGCACTGTTAGACCCATTACTTAGAGACGGTGTTGCTTAGCACACGACATTGCTGTTAGCTAATTAGGTCCTCTGCGACTTTTGAGCCGCGAAGCCGTAGTCGATAGATTGGGAGCGGTGGCCCGAGTGAGAACTTGGGAACTTTTGCTGCGTGTGTGTGTACCCTACAATTGACTTGACGGCCGCTCGACCTGATCGGGCTTCATCTAATGCGCAAAGAAGCAAACGTGAGTAAGTGCATATCTGCTTATTGCAAAAGTTCGCCTTTAGTTTACTGTACAGCTTGCACTCGACATTTCGGACTCTTCTGTGCTTACGTTTGATAGTGCTAGGTTTTTAACCTTGCAACCCACAGTGCAATTCGCTCTATGTGAATGATTCATGATGGAAATTTATTTAAGCTCTTGATCGCGTTTTAGTAAGTTGGCTGTTGTTGCGGATCCAGATCAGTGCAAACAGCACCTGATCTACTCGAATTGTTCTGTTCCGTGTGGTAAATCTGAACCACCAACAGATCACTCTGGTTTCCATCTTAGTCAGCAGTGCTCGAACGGGATCCCGATCCGGAGAATCCCGATTCTTATCGAAATTATACAGCTGCTAGAAGTCGAGTTGTATCGCTTTTGTATGATACAAAAATATGTACAGAAATGTGCAAGAAAAATGGTCGAGTGGTACCGTTTCTATACTTGCGTATTTTTCCGCAAAAAAAATTTTTGAAAAAAAACCTTTTTTCCCCAAATATTCCTCCAGTACTTAAGGACACCCTTTTCCCCAAAACCCCCTTTTTTGGAAAAAATTTTATAGGGAAAGGCCAGAAATAATAAAAACCCTGGAGAATAAAAATGTTTGAACTGTTTAGCACCGATTTACTTGGTTTTGACACTCCTATCGCAACCTTTGAAAATATCTGAAAAAAAAAAAACCCAAAATTCCCAAAAAACCCAAAAACGTATTTTTCTGGGCCTCGGAAAAAAATTATAACGGTATAGCGGCCCGCAAGTATAACCGTTTCTTGTCATTTTTACTGCAGGTGTTTTGTTCTTGACCACGGGGCACGGGGTACTAAAATGACGCATGATCGGTTGCCAAAAACTCTGATCCCGATCCCGATGTCAATCCAGTTTCCGATTTGGAAAATTTCAATCCCGTTAAGAAATCCCGATCTCGATTAGTATCCCGATCCTAATAAGCAATCCCGTCCGAGCCCTCTAACCCCGGAAAACGTCCAACTGTTGTCAAACTTTGCTTCGCGGATCGCCAATCTGTTTTAAATTATTTTATTGTACATACATGTTGCAGCTGGTACCGCCTGTTGTGCAAAGCCTTTCCAACGGTCAGCTAGTGTGTTTGGTTGCCGATTACGCTGTCGATTGTGATCTACAAAGGGGACAGCAGTTCGTCATTCTTGACACACAACCACCCGAATCGAACGACAGTGTGGTTAGTTTTTTTTTAAGAATTAAACAATATCCATTTTCGATGTCCAATCAAATGATGATGTTTCATCTACATATCGTATTTTCAACACAGGTTCGACTTTGTGCTGTCCAACGCGTTCCAGCCAACAGCGACATTGTAAATACTAACGGTGAAACATCAGATGCGAATAGACGATTGCTTGTGCCTCGACATTTACTAGCTGGTTCGTGTGGTGGTGTGACTTTGAGGTATTAAAAAATGGTCGCTGCTAGCATGCCTACATACATAGCTTGACGTGAAACAACCGATTTGCCCTGTTTAGTTTCGGCAGGCCTGCCGCCAACTTAGAACACGAGCTTCTGACCAACTTACTTTGCTTGCTGTCAATTACTGTGCTCAATTAGCTACTGGTTTGTGCGCATTCGACCAAATTTGCTGCACAAAAACTGTGACTCCTGAGTGTCACACAGTCCGGCTAGGGCTAGTCCTGTACGCACCGCGATAACCATGGACTTTGTTCTGTGTGGCGACCGGAACTTGATAGCACGGCTTATTAGCGTGCGTGTGTGCGTCAGCGGAGGAATAGGTTGTATGTATAAGTTCAGATGTCCATTTCCGGGGCGCTCGATTTTCAAATGTAAGATTGTGCTGGGGTCCACCATAGAATGTGCTTGTAATTACAAGCGAGTGAAAATGCGCACCTGTCTGCCCGTACAGTGGCTGTGAGGCAGGACAAAAACGTTGTTTTGAGCAAAGTTCGATGAATGATCTGTCATTAACATTATGTGCGTTTTTGCTGTTCATGTCTGCGTTGCACAATGTATCATTTCTGCCTGTTTTCAAATCAAATATTCATTGGAAACTTACTGCTTTGCGCAACCCTTTCCGCGCTATGTGCTATCGTTCCCTGTATGTCCTGTTCTCTTACTCTGCGTGTCATTTGCGGCTAACTCGTTTCGTCCATGAAAGCTCCTCAATTCTGTTCAGTTGAAACGTATAAATTCTCAAAATTAAATGAAGAAAGCGCCGCTGACAAAGATGGCGACTGAAGTGGCGCGCAACAGCGAGTCGAACTTACCTCGTTTCCACCACGCACCGACGAGGACTCCGAATGTTCCGAAACAACCGCGATTCCCAAGGATCAGACGTTGGCTGAGTCTGCAGTTCGCCCGTAAAGCACCAAAACATACGCACGCGATCACCTACGCCGGTATATCACGTGACTGTGACGTAGCTCGAAAATGTATTGTGCCATTTCAAAAGTTTTTTTGGTTTCTGTATTGCTGCTTCTCAGTTTCTGAATTGTTCTGTGTTGCATGCCCGCTTTTCTGTCGCTTCGTTCAGTTGATTTTCTTTAGGTTCATGTTGAGGTAATACGCTTTATTTCGGAATGAAAGCGAAAACGTTTGGTGACGGGTGTTGTCCATTTGTTCTGTTCCAAACCTGTTTTCTGTTTCGTTTTGTGACAAAAAACAAAAACAGACCCTTGGTTCCGTCTTCCACGCAGCTGTTTCCACGCTCATCCCGCGCAAATTTGTGCAATGTTTTTCGTTCTGTTGGTAACAAACAGCCTACCTACTTCAGAATAATTAGCCCCGTTTTGTGGCGCACATGCACACGGTATGTGTGTTGTGTATGGGCGTTATTTTTGCCCAGCTTGTAGTTGCAAATCACGAGCCTGACGGTTGTATAGTTACCACAGCCAGTTTCCTTGTGGCGACCATTTTTGAATTAATTTTATTGCTCGAATTCCTCTTCCCTCACTGCCCTTCCATTTGAAAGTTGAAAGTAACGGTTTTGATTTGCAGATGTTTCAACGTCGTCGGTCTCAGTCGACAGTCAAGGCAACATCGGTGCTGATGCGTCCATGACCACCAGTGTGGACAACATGTTGAAACGGAAAACTATCACGTGGGTTTCATGCTGGTTGATTGTGTGTTGGGCAGCTGCCTAACTGTATATTCTCGCAAATCACCCTGTTATCATGCGCACAGCATCAGTTGCCACAACAAAGGCAAAATGCAAGTCTCGTTTTGTTGCAGACGTTTCTTCAGCAGCAGCAGTCGGAGCGAGATCAAACAGAATCGGTCGTCAGCGACCGACAATATGGCGTCAACATCCACGCAGCCGGATGGTGGCACGGCACTCACTCGCGCCAGCAAACCGGCCAGCATGTATGACAGGATCAGGGTGAGTGCGGGCAATGATGATGGCGCATTCAGTCAGATTGGTTAATTTTGTGGCTTTAACTTCAGCTGGAGTATGGTTCATTTTGTCAGTCTCCTGTCCTGCTCTGTCGGTCGGTCGTGTTTCAGTGTCCTAGTGATTGGTTGCATTTTCATCCATTTTTTCTCTCGCCGGTTCTTTTCACACCTTCGGCAACAGAAATAATTCATTAATTTAATTTTGCTAGTCTGTCCCTATTTTTTGCTCAGTCCGGTCCCAGCGTTGTGCACCTACCTTCAGAACCATAAACTTGATGTACAACTGTGCAAACAACGTATGTATGCCGCGAAGAGCAACCTACTTCTACTTGTACGTAAAAATTCCCATAAGACCGACACGGGAACACGTTGGCTTTGGCTATAGCTTGCACCTGTGTCGAATTGGTCTGGTCCTAGTGGTGTAGGCAGCTTGCTTTGATTATTTTGTGCCGTCCGAGCCTTGCGCCATCGTGAAGACGTTTTCAGGTATTTTTTCCTGGAGCTTCTTTCATCTGGTTCTTCATGTCTTGAAATTTTTATTGGATGCAGCCGTACGGCTTACTTCTGCAGCGGCTTTTCCAAGTTTCGAAGTGCTCAGTTCCTGAGGGCAGGATTTTAACGAAATCACGTGAACGCATTTAGCGAGAAGTTCAAATATGGTAGATTCGCCAGCATGATAATCCTGTTTTCAGTGAAAGGGTTGTTTTCGTGCTTTCTGTCTCAAACTATACATGGTAATTTCGTCTTTTTTGAGGAACGTCTTCATAAGGAACAAGCGTTCCAATTCTGGGTTCCGCTAGCTGACACAATTTCATGGGTAAGAACTGCCAAGTCAAAGGTGGCAAAAAAATATACAGGCTCAGTCCTGATTGATCTAGGAAAACCGTTGCGATGTGGTGTGTAAATAAAATGCATTACCACTTTTAACCACAAAAATGTTTTACGTGCATTAATGCACCCCTGACTTGTGAAAAAGTTTATTTCTGTCTGGTCTGGTTTACACATGTACATTTTGTCGATATGTCCCCATACGTACTGTAGGTACTTTTTAAATGTGTAGCCCAAGCGTATGCAATGCGGTAAAAACTACTTTTATCGTCAAAAATATGATACCGGTATGCATATCTCACTGACCTTGTGTGAACGTAATATGCCCTACTCTGCTGAGCTGAGCTTGAATATGTGGATTGGGTTGGGTACATACTGGCATACGCGGTATCAGTGTAGTGGCAGGCCCATGTGTGGGAGGAATATATCGGGGTTGGACCGAAGCGAATATATTTTTCACCCAAAAAGAAAAAACACCTTTTTTTTAAACATTTTCCCCAAAAATTAAAAAGTACTTTTTCAAATTTTCCCAAAACCAAAAAATTATTGGGTTGCGCGCAGCCCATTCAAAAAAAAAAAAACACCGATTTTTGCCAAAAGGTAGATAATTGCTTTAGAGGATAATTTGGAGTTGTGAGAGGAAAGAACACACCCCCCCCCCCCCCCCCCAAACAAAACAAAAAAAGAGGGGCCCCCCCCCCCCCCAGCCACTACTATACGCGGTATAATAATAAGTTCACGGCCCACGTTATGTATGTACATGCAAGTTCCGTACTGCGTAGATCGCACGTTTTCTGGCATAGTATTGCGTAACTTTTCACGGCATCGTAAGTTCGTTTCCGGTTAGAATGTTACCATTTTCACGAAAATAATTTACAGCAGTGCGCCCACCTGAATGGAAGCCGGTGTTTTGATTTGCTGCAATGTTTTTGTATCAAGTCAACAAGGAACACGGAACACCGCTGACTGTCACGTCAGGCCGGGTTTTTTTTGTTCCTTGCGTCACGCTGCCTTGTGCGCTCAAGTCTTGTGCCGCCCGCGTAACTCGGCAAAATCTGCAACTAACGCAGAAATGTTTATGTTTTCCAGCTAAATTCTGCGTATGTTTTTGAAGTTCTTATAATTCAGTTTGGATGCGATATGATCGCGTGGCTGTGAATCTCGTGTTGTTCTGCATTCAAGCAGTTGTGCAGCCGCAGCCCAGCTGGTTTGTCGCCATCGTTTCCTGTTCTGCTCTTGTTCTTTTATTCAGTCCATCTGCTTGGAAACAGGTGCTGTCTCAGAGATTACAGCATTAGGCTGGACTTGGATCTGTGTGTATGTCAACGCCCAACGGTCAAGCGCATGAGAGCACTATTCACTAATTGGTCAGGAAAATCAGGCTAGATTTATAACAAACAGAATGAAATCGTTTTTGGCCTGTCGGATCGGCAACGATGCCAATTTATTTCCCGGAATGGATTCGCTCATGGTCGCAATGGCAAAGTTCCTTGCCCTCGTATTGTAGCTGTCTGCGGCATTGTGACCCTTTTGGGATTAATTAGATGCTCATGCCGCTGATTGCGAGTCCCGGATTTGCAACAACATCGGACCAGACGATACGGAAGTCCTCTCACAGTTTGTTGTGCGTGCCTACCTGTTCACATTGTGCGGTCCGTTTAGCTGTTAGCCCGCGTCAGATAGGAAGGCAAAACAAATATTTATAAAACGATTAGCTGGTCGGCCATGAAACCACAAGATTATTAGCTTACATACATTCATTTTGAATTTTTGAAGCTGTTTTCAATCGAAACCTATGCATTTGAGAAATCGGATTTTTTTCTCGACCGCAAGGAGATCAGCTCGCCTTCCGCCGATGACCAGGAGTTTTTGCATACCTCTAAAAAACTACATTGACTAATATAATGGTCAGGTTGTACGTAATATGTGCACCGGTTTGTACATAACAAACTCTATTCCGCAATCTTGACTTCCGTGATGCTCATCTTTTCCTGATCGTATTTACAATTTTCTACTTTACTGTATGTGCAAGGTGGCCCAAAAAGTACGGAAACTTGTTTGAGAGGCCAGAGCTCGGCCGTGCTTACAGATTGAGAGGCGTGTGTTGTATCTCATTCGCTCAACTTTTAACAACAAGGGCTGGATTGTCTTAGCTTCCGACTGAGGTACAACGGTCTCAAACTGTAAGCACGGCTGAGTTCTGATCTCTCAAATAGTTTCCGTACTTGTTAGGTCACCCTTGTACATGCCTTTTTGGGGAATAATCGCACCTGCGTTGTTGGTCAGGGTTTAGTGATGTCTCTCGCTTGGGCTGACTATGTTTTGCGAACAGTTCTGAACTTGCCGACGAACTCTACACCAACGACAGATGCAGTTGACAAGCCATCTGCCTCATCGACTCGATTCGACCGAACGATAGTTATGTCTGTTGTCAGATGGCACAAACAAACGCAACGTTTTCCTATCTCTTTCAATCATGTTTGAGCACACTATGCGCTTTCCAGGTTGTGCCGACATGAAACAAAATTGAGGTTCTGTTTGCATGTGAGCACAGTGCGTCAAACACAAAGCACGGTATCAAACGCAGACTCATGGCATCAGACTAGAATTGAAAAACTTCATATATTCAGAGCACTTTCATGCTTGTGCCACAGTCTCTAGCTATACTGTACAAGAAACAAACTTGTCTGGAAGTATAATTGCGCTCGCGATATGTGGGTACTGGAAGTGTCGTAAAGGCAAGAAAACTGCCGCGCGATCATCATGTCATCCATAACATACCCCCGATAATCGTCCCGGTAGCAATGCAACCGTGTTCACTTTCGCCATGAAATGCTCCCTGGGGTTGGCGGGCGCCTGGCGCTTTGACGCTGGCTCTCGAACTTCAATATCTTGGGAGCCATTTTCTTGTTTGGGTTCCCAGCCACCAGACATGTTTTTGGAACGCGCATACACTACCAAAGCGTTGCTGTATTGTGCTATCGGCCACTGAGAAAGCAAGACTGACCACTGGCATACAATTGAAGTGGTGCCATTTCATGTTTTCGCCCATTCAAATAGATTCCAACATTAGCGGCAGCAGCAGCGGAGTGCGGTGCGTGGTTGGGCCCATTTTCTCGCAACGCTGCCATTCTGCGCCTCTCTCACTGACGTAGAGTTGTTGAGCACAGCGCACCAACGAGCTAAGGTTTTTTCATGTCGTGTACCTGAGCGCTTTTTACAGCTGGGTTCGTCTTGTGCGGCGGTGCGCACCATTTTTTGATACGGGCAAACCCCCATGCACAGCAGCTGACTATCGAAATGGCGTTGAGCGCAGTTTACTCGCAAGATTGCTCCATATCATTCATTGATATTTACAAATCCTTGGTGGGCTGGTGCTTTGCGAGACGGGGCTTATTGAAGTCCTGTAAGTATTACGGTATGTCATATGCCAAGTATTCTTCATGTTTGTATTTGGTACTGCAGCAGTATGTTTGCTAACTGAATCGGTGCTTGCTATGCAGGTGCTCTTTTGCAATTCCTGGTTCTCAGCATGTGGTTCATATCAACGTTCGCCGAACTTTAACTCGAATGAAAAATATATCAATTCAACTCGGGCGCTGTCTTCAAACTGCAAATGTTGTGCGCGTGTTTTTTAGTTATTTTGTAGACCCCTGTGTTATTGGGTGTGATCGTCTGCAGTGACAGCAGCATTAACCCCGCAGTTCATTGACGGAAGTAGTGACTTTGTTAAACCCGCAATCGGAGGAAAAGTATGGTTTATGGACTGTATGTACGTCTTTATCCTATTAGGAGACGCTCAACTAACAGTAGTCCCCAAACCAAGTTAAACCTGATGGCAGGTTTTGCATCCGTGCCTCCGCTCTTGGGGCGGTATAGCGACTGCAATTTGGCACTTATGCGACATGCACGTCGACGGGGCAAGCAAGCGCAAGGCAACTATGGCATTGCACCTGTGTACAGTATGTAATACCAAGATCTTGGAACCGCGGCCTAGGTTGGCATCCAATACGCGCACAGAGGCTCGCCGGATACCGACACAGATTTATGAGCATCTGGATGCAAGTTGACGGCGGCAGACTTTGAGTCGACACAAAATTGTTGGTCTCCTCGCAGTGCGTCAAAGCAGATTTGTGAGATCATGACTGCCGTTACGCGTTTAATTCACCTGATATCATGCTTTGGTGCCAGATTTATGCTCTGGCCGTGCGGCACGGCAGCTTTGGTCCTTTTTTATAAACGGATTTCAATAGAAATAATCTCTCTAAGTGACCCGACAGCGGTCAAGTTAGGTCAACATTGCGTAGGGGCAAGCGCGCTCGTGTAACAGTCAGCTGGGTTCAACCATGAGTTTGAGTTTGGTAACTGATGGCAAGCAGCCCTTTTCCATGAGACGTCCACTCAGGCCCGACCACAGGCCACTGACTGACGAAACAACGGCGTCAGCTTTGTGCATGACAGTTTAATGAAGACGTACATGACTATGGGGCACATGTTTGGACGCACACCGGTTGGCTTTAGAACTGTCGAGCTCTGTAGAACGTCAATTGGGTACAAGATAATCCGAAGCGCATGTACATTTTGCCCACGCATCTATGTGTACATGGTATAGCTGTGTTCGCCACACACGAAGTGCGGGGATGGACGACAAGTTGTTTGTTGATGACGCCAACTAATTTGTGTCTCTTGTGTTGCGTTTGTTTCACAGTTCGTTTTTCTTCAAACGAAAACATTTGCGTTTGTTTTGATGATGCTTCAGCTGCGTGTTTTCGCGCAGCAGAATCTTCAACGACCCACAGTTCTCCTCCCGACCGCATTCGGATTTATTCGTCTCGTAATGCAGTCACTGTACCAACATGCAGCCAAGCGTGTGCAATCCGCGCACCATACGCGCGTTTTTTTATATATTTGTTCAAAGTTAGGTACACAAGCATGCGTGCACATAGCACATGGCTGCAGGTATATGTGAGTGCAGATGCCTGAGCTCGCTGCTGCCCGCGTGCCTGCGTAGCTTGCATGTAATCGTTTGTGCACTGTGCTCCTGCCGTACATGTATGTACGAGCCAGCGGCAAGTTTATTTGACCGTGCCTCTCTCTGCAAGCGTATACCTATCGATTGGGCCCTGTACTTGCCAGGAGGCAGCACTCGTCACTGCCGCCTGCCAGTGATATTGTGTTGGAACATTGCTTCACATCGGGAACTAGACGGCGCTTACCACTGCGCTCGCTTGATGTATGCGTACGTACAGCTATGACGCTGGCTGGTCTGTCTTACTTATACAGTTCGTTTTAGCACATGCGGTAGCATCTGGAGCATTGCACTACACGTTGAAACCACACACCGTTCTGTGCTGGACACTCTCGCCCTTTTTAGCTGACGGGGTGCATACAGTCAAAGCGGTGTTTAGCCAACTGCACGCTGCTGTGGGGCTATGAAATGGCGGTCAACATGGGAACGCTTGAAATTTAGATTGTAGTAGGCGAAACCGGTTCCACATTTGGCACTCGAACCAGAACTAACTTCTCTCATTCAAATATTCCCATCACTTGAGCTCATGATTAATTCTGTGTGAGAAAAGACGATACCATCGTAGTGTTTGGTACTGTGGAAAACAATCTCATTCATTAAATCAGCAGGACTTGGGCTGTGGTGTATGTACTGTACGCAAGTCATAGTGAAGAAGATACACAGTACCCGGACTGCCGAGCTTTGCAGCTGCACCCCACGCTATGCGTTTAAAGGTCGACGGCGCATTTACCTATAGACAGGCGGGCTCTGTCATGCAGACGAACCTTATTAGGAGGGAGGAACTAAAGTATACGAAACTTCAGTGCTCGTCACATGCGTGTTGCATGCAAACCCCTGTTGCAACCTACATTTGCTAACAATCTCAGAAATGGCACGTCACGTGTATGCACAAATGCAATTGTGGGCGCACGCAACGGATACGCCAGAGTCAAATTATTTGGGTGCACATAGGTCGCACTTTTCATTCATGTACATATATTTTACGTATGCTCAATCACGCTACCTTGTTTGCGACTTGTTGGCTTGATGCTTTTACGTGAACCAGGTTGAAACCATTCATTACTTGGACTAGGTGGCGTCAGTGTGCTCACGGCTTGCCAGATTATATTTGTGTTTTTTAAAATTGTTGCCACAAAGTTCGCCATGCCTTCTCTTTGTCTACAATGCCAGTTACATTGATGTTCCACGCTCAGGGTTCGTCAAAAAATGACGGCGTTTTTATTAAAAACTGCTCTTTTTAAAAAAACGTCTGGGTCGTTTTTCGTTTTTTTAAGTCCTGAATTTCCTTGATTTTCCCTGATTTGTCAAGGAAAGTACCCTGATGTTCAAGGAAAATCAATTTTTTTGCCTAATATTTGTCAAAAACTTTTAACCAATTTTTACTTTGTCGAGTTACGTTGATATACGGAGTTTGATTTTCATGGTCGGCCCTCTGCCAACTTTGGATGGATGATCATGATGTGGGTCGAATCGGACTGTTTAGAACTCGCTAGAAAGCGGTTGAAACCCGTTTATTTTGCCGTATAACACACATAATTAAATTACTCTGTTTAACCATTATTTGTTCCTATAACGTACCTTTATCAAACTTTTTGAGGCATGTTTCGGGCATCGGGCGTTTTTGAAAAAAACTTTTATTTAGGAAAACAGTTTTTTAAAAGCGGATTTTTGAAAAAAAGTTATTGCCCAACTCTGTCCACATCCACACTAAGTTACGTCATTCGATATCACTGATTTTCTTGTTGTGATCTACTTTATGACTGAGGGGCGCAAATAACGGGAAGTGAGTTACAAATTAGATCCAATGCCGCAGTGTGTCATTTCTCAGATTTTCACCAAGGTAACTTTTTGTGACCATGCGTGTTATTGCAACGCGTTCCTCGTGCTAATCGATGTTGTTTTTGCCATACAATATTAATAGCGAGTGGCAAACGACCATCGTCGAATGTTACAGGATCTACGTTCAACATTGAGCGGCAGCCACACGCCCGTTACCAGTGCAGCAACAACCAGCAACGCACAACCATCGACCAGCAATGATGTGCATCACAACCAACAGCCGACAACATCACAAGTGAACAACAATAGTTGTCAGGCAGCAGTGGCACATGCACCAGGCCCAGACTCGTCAGACATTAGTGCCATCGACATCGTCATACCGCCGCCGATGAGCTCATTGGCCAGTGATAAATTGCAGACAATGACCAGCACCACCGCTGCTGTCAACGGCACCACTGACACCGCTGAGGACACCACGGTACGTTATGTTCGTGTGCGATCGTAATGTGTAATCGAAAATGAGTTGCTCCCATTTTTGCTCATAGAATTTTTATCAGGAGAATATCCAATGTGAAACATCAGCCAGATTGGCTTGCTCATCTAGCAAGCGTGATGGTTTGTGGCTGGCGGCTGTCCGACGGATCTTCACTGAGACAAGAAATAGACTTGTCACAGCAAATTCAATCCATGTTGCGTTAATACCAAGCTGACCCCCTGGTTCTGCACCAGGTGCGTTCGGGCGTGCTGCCGTCGGATGCCGACCTGAATCAATTGACAATCGACGACTCAACAGCCGTGGCTGCATCGAGCAACAACGCCGATGTGGATGACAGCAACACTGATGATGCACAGCCACCACCGGTCGAGGAGGAGTTGTCGCCGCAGGACAAGGCCAGGGAGAAGAGAAAGTCGGTACTGATACTTGCCACTGTTTTGTTAGCTGGTAGTTGTGTGCAATACGTATAGATGCGCAAACAGATGCGGCGTGTTACAAAAGCCACAGAGTCAAACGTGATAAGATCTGCATCAAGCTACTGTGTGACAAAACAGGCTAATCAGTTTTCCGGGTTGAGAGTTGTAAGATCGGTCATAGATACTTTGCAGATATATTCTGGCGGAGCTGGTCGAAACGGAGAAAGATTACGTGAAAGATCTCGGCTCGATCGTCAATGGTTACATGGCGACCATCAAAGAGATGGAATTGCCAGACGATATAGCTGGCAAGGACAAAATCGTCTTCGCTAATATACAACAGATTTACGAATTTCATAGAGAGTACGTTTGACTGGATCATTTTGTTTTTTGTTGATTGGTGTTGGAAAATGCTCAGCCACTCCCATTTGCACAATTCTACGCAGTGTGTCTGAACACGCTGATACAGTTTCATGTCCAATTAAGCTTTTTCAAGTTGTCGCAATGGATAAAGGGCGCGACAATTTGGAATAGATTTGCATTTCTACACTAAAAACGGGCTGTATGACGCGCGGGGCGCACGATTTTTTTAACAGTTTAATTGGATCACAATGGAACATGCCACGATTTTGGGGGTCTTTGTTCGTTGTTTGGACCTGCCTAAACGGCTTGGGCACTGGTGCTCCCCTGTGGTCTTCATACAAACAAGGAATTGCCCGGCTGTTCGTTACAATCATTCGCTGCCTGAGTTTCACATCCGTTGTCGTTTTGCAGCATATTCCAAGAAGAGCTGAAGAAGTGCCTTGATGACTATACGTTCGCCGGCCGCGCCTTCCTAAAATATGTACGTGGTAGTTTTTTAATGTCCGTCTATTGATATTCGATTATTCTTTACAATGTTGCTTTCAGGAGCGCCGTCTGCACATGTACGTGGTGTATTGCCAAAACAAGCCAAAGTCCGAGTATCTGGTGGCACAGGAGAACATGGAGGCGTTCTTCAACGACATCAAGAAGAAGCTCGGCCATCGACTCAACATTGCGGATTTGTTGATCAAGCCGGTGCAGAGGATCATGAAATATCAGTTATTGCTAAAGGTTGGTGACGTATAAAGCACGCTTTATTGGTTCACTTGGCTCGTGTGCAATCCGATGAGCACAATAACAAAGGCGATCTCCGTCTGTTGTTCATTTGCAACTGGGGGAATGCGGTCTGTCTGCTACAAAAAAATTGCGAATCTTGAGTGCATGAGAATGTCCCCTCTGCAGGACATTCACAAACAAAGCGGCAAAGCGGGCGAGGACCTCGAGGTGCTCGACAAGGCACTGCGTGTAATGCATGTTGTGCCGAAAGAGTGTGATGACATGATGCAGGTCGGCAGGTTGCAGGGATTCGACGGCAAGATCACCGCGCAGGGAAAATTGCTGCTACAGGTCTGTTGGGTCAACACTGTCAGACACAAATGCCAACACGGTAGATTGATCGAATGTAACTGAAATAAGAAATGTCTCGTCGACACTGTACTGGCAGGCGAAAAAAACCGGTTTTATTCCGAAAAAAAGACGTTTTTTAGACCCGAATACTTTTCCATTTATTTTTCCGTGGGTACCTTTCCGGTTTTTGATCGAAAAAATATCGGTAGTTTATTCCAATTTTGCCAAAAAATTGCAATGCAAAACAGATGAGTTTTTCGATTTTAGTGAAAACTTGGCTCGAGCACGAAAATTAAGCGGCCCAAAATGGGCCAAAAAGCGTAAGTGTTTCGACTGACTTCAGCATTCTTCAAGGACGCACTCGTCACTTCGAACAAGTTTTGCACTGAAATTGTTATATTTTTTGAAATCACGTTCTTAAGTACTGGAAAAATATTTGGAAAAAAACGGTTTTTTCGGAAAAAAACCGTTTTTTTCACGACAAATAAAAAACGGTTCTTTATGACAGTATAGTCGACACATACGACGTTTCGCTGGTATTTGACTTTCTACTCTTTTGTATCATCATTAATGGCACATTTATGGTGTACACACATGCGTACCTCATTTTCGTTACTGAAAAACTGATGGTGATCTGTCGCATCGATTCAGGGCACATTGCAAGTGTTCGAAAACTTGGCCGGTCAGCCGCCTTCCAAATCAGGCAAGGATCGACACATATTCCTGTTCGAACAGAGCATCATCATCGCCGACTGTATCAAACCGAAGAACAACTTCGGCAGTCCAAACTACGTGTACAAAAGTCATTTCCTGGTTAGTTACGCCCGGCTTTTTTTGGGTTACCGTATTTCCTCCAATAGAAGCCACCTCCTCGCGTCCAAGAAGCCCCCCGACAGAAGTCCCCTATCAGAGCATGGCTGAAAAATAGTACGGCGTTTGGCAATATGTTGCTTATCGCTTGCGGCGGACAAAAAACAATAACGTCTCTGAAATTGAATCAAATAATCGTGACGAGCCCTCCCTACTTGCAGGTGAACAAAATGTCGATGGAGCCGAATGTGCCCGACGAACCCCTTCGATTTGTGCTAAGGAGCAATGATCCGTCCGTCGGTCAATCATATGTAATGCAGGTTCGTCATAAAACATTTCATTTTCCTAGTTCTGTTTTGCCTTGTCGTTTTGGTGTTACGCTTAGTCAGTGTGCATTTTTCTATTCCGATGTCACACAGCCAACCAGCAGTGTTTTTTACTTACTTTAGGTGCCATGGCACCTAAAAACTGAAATCTTGCTTCTAGATTTTTGAGTTTGGGTGCCAATTGCACCTGGAATTTGTGCCTTTTAGTGGTTTTCGCACTAATTTAACTGCCAGAACGTCTTCACGTCTTCTTGGCACCTGATAATCGAAGATTTAGGTGTCGTAGCGCCTGGGTCTCATTTGTGATAAAAACCCCAAACTAACGAGCAATTGAGCACATGCAATTTCATGTGCCTTTATGCTTCAGGCATCGTCAGCAGAGGAGAAGGACGAGTACGTGGCCCAGATCAACAAGATTCTCGATCATCAGCAAATGTTCCTGCAAATGATCCAACGACCGCAAGCGGCCATGCCCGGCGCCAGTCACACTGGAAACAGGTCGGTCTGAAAGCTTTCGCTCATTATAGTCCATTTTAGTCATCTAGCTAAGTGAATCCGATCAACCGGGATAATATGAAGTCGCTGTGTGGTGTCCTACGGTGCTTGTGCATTCGCCACATTGTTACGACAACACGAACCTGACTTCCTAGAGTTATTATTATTTCTCTCTTGTTGCAGAGGCGGTCCTAATGGGATGGCCGGTGCCGGCGGCGGTGATAAACACAAAAAGTCGGGCAAATTCGGCAAAATGTTCGGTGGTGACAGCAAGAAAGACGATAGCTCAGGGGATAAGGAGAAGAAATCGGGCGGCAAAAAACTACTAGACGGACTCAGGGGCAAGAAATAGTTCCCCGCAACACGCCTATACTCGGTGTGAAACATCGGCCGGTAGGACTGCCATTATCTCCTGATTATAAATAGCATACGTAGTCGTCGTATTATGGCTGTTAACTACATGTCCGTCCTATTTGTGCTGCGCGTGTAGTTTATTTGGAATGCTTCCCTGAAGTTATGTACAAGGAAGTCACTGCTCACGTGGTGTGCTGCAAGTTCGTCCAATCTCCGGTGTGTGCATCGGCTGGATTCTGCAATTAAGATCGAAATGGCAATGTTTCGGTTACCCTGCTGCTGCATGGCACCGTATTGCATTTGTACTTGTTTCTACTGGGATTCTCCCAGCTGATTCTGTTCAACTTGACTGCTATGCGGCAAAACGTGATGCTTCGATTTTTGCGTAGGCTACTACAATTTTGTAGAACCTCAGTCCGTCTCCGTCAGTTCTGCTCGGGTGCATGCAAACGATTTGTCCTAAGTTTCTTGTGTCTCGCGCTGAGCTGACAAAATGATAGCGCAGAAAACACTGGTGATTTTCTCACAACATTGTGAACAGGCTTATTTGTATGCCTGTCTGAAAAGTTGTTTGCACGATTTAAAATATTTTTACACACACTCAAGATTCTGGTGCGCTAATTGAGTACGCCGTGATGCTTGTTTGTTTTCGTCTGTTATTTCTTGTATGCATGTTACATAAATTCTTGTATCCACTCCACGTTATACGTATATACCACACTTACAGACTAGTCCAGTGAATTGGTTAGATCTTATTGTTTTTGAGGCATTCAGAACTTTTTTAAAAAGGTTTACACATTTTTGGCTCATTTTGATCTTTGTCAATTTCACATGCCAATCTGCACCACGCTGCTGTGTACAGTCGTCTGCTGTAGAAAAAAATTGTGGTACACTTTTGTCAAGAAATTTAGGTGTTCATAGTCGGTAGCAGAAAATACTGAATATCCTAAATTGTCTGCCATTGACTATACATCGGGAGTTTTTATTGGGTGAATACGGTTACGAAATACAATCTAAGCTTCTTCTTGTCTGACTTGTTTCTTCATTGTGAGCTCTACTTTCCGACAAAAATCGGTGGTTTTGTACCGAACATGTCTATTTTTTCGATATTTCAAATATAATGTATTTGTTTTTGCCTGGCTTCGTGGCTTTATACTGATAATTCGAAAAGCATTGCATTGTAACTATATTTCCTTTACTGTTTTGAGTTCGTTGTTTTACGTTTTAGTGTGAACTTCGGCAGATAAACGTTGTCTTTGGTCACATGTTTTTGCCAATGTATACACATTTGAAGGTTCGGTGTTCAATTTTATACATAAATTCTTATTTTTTCTTCGGTTTCTTATTCCGCTGCTTATGAAGCTATGTAACTTGTAGTAGACAAGCGCTGTAAGTACGTTATGATATTGCTGTAACTTATATTGTTCATTTTTTGTCAGTTTTTCTAAAAATCAGAATGTTTGTACACAAAATGTTATGCGATTACCATTGTTCTGGAGAACGTATAATACCTGTAATGTTTTCTGCGCTGAACGATTGGCTATACATAATATTATATTATTATTGATAAAATAGGTCGAAAAATAAAATTAAAAGCAAACTTCATGAACAGACCGCTGACAAATTGAAATAATGCACAGAATTTCACTCAGTTATTTTACAGTAGGTGAGCAATGGCAGCAGGCATACACGAAGAGCATTCAGGCAGTGTTGCTGAACTTAGCGAAAGATATCACGGAGCATACAGTGACGCACTCCATATTCTTTTATTAAAAAATGATATAATAAACGCCTGGCGTTATGAATAACGCAAGGCTGAATTTGTTACAGTGTTGCCTAGAGCAAACAAGCATTATCGAGATTCGGCAAAGCATCTGCTAAGTTGAGTATAGTATCGCAATGTACAAGTCAGTCCACAAGTTCGCATCACGATCGCAGAAGTAACAGAAGCGCACATTCATTATACAGTGAACCCTCTTTATAGTAACAAAAGCTCAGCAACCACCGGTCAAGCACCACAAATGCTCCAGTACTGGGAACAAGCGTGAGCAATTGAGCTCAATCTACCTACATATAGCTCAAACATCAGACTTTTTGTCTGATGCTGGTATTATGGTGTTATTTCTGGAATTTCGTCTGAGGTGGTGCCAAACACATGCATGATCCACAAAACGACTGTTCCGTTCCACATTCACAAATGTCTCGTCACATGCAAAATAGGCCCATGGGAACATCTCTTGTAAATTCTTTATAGTGAAAATCCCTATCCTTTGTAGGGACAAAAGTGATCTGGTCCCGTTTATGTCACTGTATAAAGAGGGTTGACTGTAATTATATAATCAAGCAGCACCTTGTTGCGTGTGTGTGTGTTCCTCTCGCCTTGTCCCGCAAAGAGTGAGTATCGCAGCCAATTTTATAAAATAATAAAGAATAGACGACGAATTCATAGCGTTATTACGATGGTGAGTGAGTGAGACATCGATTGGCCTAGTAGACGAGCAAGGAGCGATAAGTACGATAGGCAGTGACGGCCGATGGTTGTTTGCGCACCAACGCCGATGCTGTGGTGCTGCCGTAACGACTCGTTTGTTCGCGTGCACCCCAATAGATTCGATGCATCCGACGGTCGTCATCAAGCTCATAGTTCGGATGCAGAAACGGCGCCGCTGTGCGCAGACCACCCAGTTTGTCTGCAATGCAATATACATTGTGTCGATATGAGAGCCACGGACCCTATCACACGTTCATTATAAGCGACCCAGCGCTTGGCGTGTGAGCAAAAGGCTACTATTTTCACCAGCAAATTACTCTGAAACTCTCCCTCTAGCATCCTCTTGTCCTACAATTAGGGGCTTGTCAATTGGGGCCCAACCAGAGGTTTACTTTCAGCCGTTAGGCTTAAAACTACGTACACTTATTTTCAGGCTTAGGCTTACACTGTGTTGATAGGGGTGAGGTGAGGGATGCCTACGCTAAGCCTAAACCCTGAAAGTGAACTCTCTGGTCAGGCCTCAATTGATCGGGCCGCAGTTGTACGCCTAGGCTTGGGTGCTAGTCAAGCACGGCTTTTTTATTCATCGTCAGGCAATTCAGAGGCTTGGAGTTGGTCCCTGAACTAAAGACGCTCAAAAACTCACGTGTGAATCTAAAATCGTCGTATTGATATCTTGTCATGGAAACTGGTCGTGTGATGAGGGCCCTGGGCGTGCGTTGGGGCAACATTGCCAGATAGTCGGGGTACTCGGGTTTGGCCCGATAGGTGGGTGGTGTGTGGAAGGGTATGGATTCGCGATGGCGACTCTGTCGTTGTTTGTTGCGCTGTTTCATCTGTGCGTCGAATGCCTTCTGTCGACTGACGAGCGAGTGTTCGCGTTGCCACGAGTCCGATTTGCACTTGTACACGTGACACGAGTTGACGTATCGCGGCACGAACCGGTCGGTGAACTGCATGCCTTGCGACGGTGCCAATGACGTGTAACTGTTGGAGCGACGCAATGAGCCGAAGTTCTCGCGCATTTCCGTGTCGAACGACAATGAACTGCTGCTGGCACTGCGCCAAAGACGTTGGGCTGGTGCGAACTTCTCGGCCACGTATTCACGGAAGGTGGCCTTCGGGTAGGTGAAGTCTGAGAACCACTTCCTTGTGGTCGAATAGCTCGACCAGCCACCGGTGCGTGAATCGACCTCGTCACGTACACGACTCAACAACTTGCTGCCACGGGACATTGTGTCGGTGCTGCGCTCTGCAATCAATGGCAGATACAAACTTGATAGGGCACACGTACCATGGATATGCTGTACGTGGCAAAATGTAAGCTTATTTCCACGTAAGGGTAACGTTTACTACTCAAAATGAGGTAAGTCAGCTTGCACATTCAAATGGCTGATAGCCACTTATTGATGTTGAATCGCTAGATTCAGAATTAGGAAAACGGCACCGGTACAAAAAGGGTTTTTGTATGGTTCAGCGTAATGGCTAATGGTCAACACAAAGCAGCACTGAGTGAGCGCAAAAATAATGCGTGGCATCAGTCGTGAGTTTACGACTCTAGTTGATGATCGGAGTTCACCACAATGTGCGTATACAGTATCAACAAGCCAGCCCGCGCTATTTTACCAATTATATAACACCACACACAATACCAAACAGCTGATGAAGCACGCAGAGAAACGTTTGGTGAATGGAAAGAGTTTCTGCTGTGCTGATCACCAACACTAATGGCTGTCTTTGCTGAAACTTCAAGCCAGTGAAATTTCAAACAAATGACAGTCTGGTGGGCTGCTCAACCAAGACCACTGCAGCAAACTTGGAGTGTAGTGATTTGAAACCCTGTTGGAAAACACCTAACCTACGTAAATCAAAAGTTTGCTTCAAAATCAAAACATGGTGTAAGTCCAGGGTTGGGACCACAACTTGGGACCTCAACGGGTTGTCAGTTTCAACTTCCGTTTTCCTTGGCTTGTGCGTCTATTACACAACCATTGAGAGCGCTAAGAAGCACAATACTGACGCTTCAAGTGACAATATCGTAATATTCTTAAAGCGTAAATGCGCACCATTTAAAAATATGTGTGTTGCATCTTGGTATACCTATAGGTGTATGTATAGTGCTTCTGCCACCAGTCTTGACGTGAGAAAACAAAAGTCAACGCTCTGGTCTGTACGAGCATTTTTGGTCTGACAGCGGAAAAATTATGGACTTTTTTCACGTGAAGAGTCCCCAAAGTCTGCCTTCGGTTCTATACCCCACGTTACCTGGGAAGCTTTAAAAATACAGCACACAGAAGGTGAGCAAAAGAAGTCACACTGCTTTCTGCTGTCTTTGGGCAGTTTAAAGCAAAACTTCGCAGTTTCTATGCAGAAGCAGCAGACCAAAATGTGTTCCTGCGGGCGCGTAGAGTTGACATATGTGCGCACGCTTGTCTGTGTCGACAGCAAAGTTTCACTTTTTTCGCCGTCGCGAGTTTTAGCAGATGTTGCTGTGTTGCTAAGGTTTGAGCCACAGCATAGTCTCACCACCACCATCAGGCTCTTGGGGACAGCAGCTCCAAGCATCTGCATGATTCTTCCGTCAAACGTATGAAAAGTGTGGATTGGAGACCCAAAGAAAACTCTCTGAAAGCTCAACGAAAAGTTTTCTCTGTGAAGGGTGGAGAATAATCGCATCCAGTTTGTTGGGTGGAAGTTGGAAAATGTAGAGAATGCGTGACAGCAAGTACCTAAGCTACGTATTATTCCACTTCCACAAAGGAAAGCACAGAAATGGAAGAAAAGGCTCGGCTTCTCCCAGAAGCGCAAGAAAAAACAGGCCACCAGACAAGTCTTCACAGGTGAACGCATACCCCAGTTGTGTTTTATATTGCCTTTATATACATGTACCGTCTATCGTTTACATTAGCTGGAGACATCTCAACTTTGCTACAAGCTGTTGCGTTATGAGCCTCGTTAAACCAACCACCATCTGTTCAATCCACAATCTGATTAGCGCGTGGTTCTCAAGCATGCTAAAATGTAAATGCAATCGCTAAAATATTTGAACGCTGGTGTGTGATTGTCTCTGCGGGATGAGCGGTATTGGCATCGGAGAAAAGTTGGAAGGATGGCATGACGGACAAACTACATTGAAAACCAACTGGAGAATGTTCTTGTGCGGCTATTGCACAATCATGTTCAATGGGTTCATAACTTCCGTAAAAACCACCGCTGCCGTGCATCAGCCTAGCGCAGTGGTTACTTCGAAATTTGTAACTATGACAAACTCCCGTGAGTGCTCATTCATTTGAGTACGTGGGTTCGAAACCTGGCGGTCTCTCCAGCGGACAGCCTAGCCATGCGCGCCGTCTGATGCCTTTTTGTGTGCATGATGCACCACATACGCATTCTCGTCCGGGAAACCAAAACACACGAGGGCCGGTAGGTACGCACACTCTGGTGCACTCGGACTGTTCAGCATTTTGTGGAAAACACGCACGTCTGAGTAAACTGCAGTTTGTCAACACTGAGCACACAGCCAAACCTTACAAACAAGCACTGTGTGCGCTCTGGCACCAAATGTACAAGTCAGCCAGTGTAGCAAGCTATTGCACAATCATATCCGAGTTTATATACGCAGTTCAGAGCGGGCGTTGCTAGGCGTCGGCCTAGCGCAGTGGTTACTTCGTATTTGTCTCCACAAAAAAAATTCGCTGCGATTATTCAACCAACTGAATACTTCGGTTCGAAACCCGGCGGTTGACAGCCGCCACCCTAGCCACGCGCGCCGTCTGATGCTTTTTGGTGATTCTTTTGGGATCATGTCCGTAGAGACGACACACAATTTCTTTGATGTTATCGTAAGCACAATTGCAATCACAGTGATTGCCAAGTTCTTTTCGTCTGTGTCGTTATGTTTTGTCATGCATATTGTATGTATGTTAACAACAAACTGTGTGTAAAACAACGGAAACGGCACTGAGATACATACTGTATGCGCATACGCTTCAGTGGCTCGGAATGAAAGCGCGCCAGTCACGTGATCAGCTTTACGCCGCGTCAGAACAGAGTTGAGAACCACGGTCACTGTTTAGCGTCAGCTAAGATTTTTAAGAGGCAGCACACGCGCTGCTCTGAAGTGCACTCCTGGCAGTTACGCAAGGTGTCATCCCTTCTTCGGAATAAAGTGTCACGCGGAGCACATCGTCGGCATCGTATACAGCGGTGGCGGATCCAGCCAAGGGAGGGGCCATATCCAAAAAGTCATTTTCTTATCTAGTTCATGTTCCATTTTGAAACGTCATTTTTATCGTGCGTTCGTTTAGAATTTGGCGATTTTTGCACACACTGTGACACCGCGGCGAAATTTTGGCACTCTGAGCGCGCGAGCGCTGAATTTCATTAAAAATGTGGGTCTCTGATACGCGGCGCGTGTGATTTTTGGACTTTTAAAAAGTGTATCACAGTGAAAATCCTGCAAGTTAGCGGTTCTTCTTTTCCTTGTTTCTTTTCGAAACTGTGCCCCCTTCTGGGGCGATCCACCCTTGTCCCGTGCCGTACCCAAAACAAACTCGCTGTGGGCGTATATCATTCACATGCGGTATTAATATGTGCTGTACGTACAGTGTTCAACCGCAAGAGTTTATTTAGGCACACCATAAGCCCAAGACACAACTTTGTGACACAGTGCCAATCACTCACCCACAAAGGAAGAACGACGAGTGACATTGAACAACAACCGCACCTTTGGTGACAAAGGCAAGAGAATCACAACATGCTGGCAGCGACACATTTTACAGAAAACCAGTGGTGAGTGAACCTTCAAGGACACACACATCAGTGAAATGTTTCACCGGAATGTTTCAACTGAAAAGGCAACGTCAGTCTGTCAGTTCAGCTGGCATGGAACCTTTTCAAGTTGGCATTTCAAAAAATAGCCGTTTATTCAGCATCCCCACTTTTTTTCTGAAATGTTTTATTTCATAAACACAGCTTCATTTTCAGATTCAGCTCAAGCTGCTGTATTTCCACGAGCGTGATTGTTGAGTGGCAGACAAAATGGTGGATCTGTCTGGCTCGGATGGTCCGATGGAGCACAGCTTCGACAACTCGGTCTTCATTGCGCCGGCCGTCATCATTTTCGGATTAGTTGGTCAGTTTCAACCTGAAATTTGTCTGACGTTGCGATTTTCAACTGTTTTTCATCCTTAAACTTTTTATGAACTTCATACAGATTCGTCATTGCTGTTTCAGGTATAGTGGGCTACAAGCTCTATTCGTCGCTCAAATCTAAAGAGGAGAAGAAGAAGTTCAAGGCGGATAAGAAAAAGGAAAAGAAAATGAAATAAATGAGGACATGACCGGCGAGGACTGCATATTACAACGTTTTCAATACTTGGCAAAGGCGCAACAACCCAAAAATCTATCCAACTTGCCGGCCAATTAATGCTGTACAAAGCGCTAAACATACCAAGCTTTGCTTCTCACATTCTCTTTCCGAAAACGAATTCTCTTCAACTTATCGTTCTTCGTTTGTCTATCTCAAACTCTCATTTACGGCTATTTCTTAATGAAAAGATTGATTTAACTCAATCACGCACATTCCAAATCTTTCACGATGATATCCCAATTCTCCGTCTTTTTTTACCAATATATACAGCAGTGTCAGTTTTGTTTCAGTTCCCTTTCATGCTACTGTAGGGCTGACGTCATTGACGAAATTTGTCCTAAAATTGTATTTTTATCGATTCCCCAATTCTGTGATGACAATAACAAATGTAATGTTATGAAAGTTGTGAGATGTTTCTATGATATCTGAGACCTCTATAGTGCTTCACCCTGCGTGGAATTGTTTCCAATGAAATTTGGTGCGGTTTGTATTGCTATTTATTTCAATGATGTCGCTAGTTATCGTTGTTGTTATTTGTTTGCTATTGATGTATACTACCAAAAGTGCACTGTACTATTTCAAGTTTTGGAACCATTATTCTTCTGTGTATTTTTTTGTGTATCAAATATTTTCAGAAGAATTCGATTTTTTATGGATACGTACTAATACGGCGTAGAAAAATTACGTTGTTTTCCGCATATTACACTGCATCACATATCACAAGCAAAATCCGTTCTGAAATTCCACCCCAGTTCAACTTTGTTGTCTTATAACAGCGTTTCCGGAGCTGAATTCTCAATTCGCCGTTTGTCTTGCATCATAAAAATGATCGTAATAGGAAATTACTAATTTATGTCGTTGTTTCATCGAAATAAAGATGGTCGTAGTTCCTTGCTGCCTCCTTGTCTGTATTTCAAGCAGATACAAGCACAAACATCTTACGCGAGCGAAGTGCGTGCCTCGAGTCCGGAGGTAATGCATGAGCAGAGCATCCGCACTTTTCCAAGCTCGCGTGTCTGTGAGGTGTGCTCGTTTAGTTGCTATGGCTACATGAGTGGGTGCACATGCGTGCGTCTATGTACCTTCTAGTTGATGGTAGGCATGGATCAGAAGTTGTCAGACCTTACACGAGGAGTTCCTTGAACCGAAAATTCATAATTTTTGGGAATAATTGCCAAAAAGTGTCAATTTGAGTCCAAAAATGTCGCTATTCCAATTGCGTGAATGGTGGTCAACCAAAGTGGCCGGTGGCGGTGCTGCGGCAGAGTCAGCCGATGGACAATTCAGTCATCTGTGCAGTTGTGCCGCTCATCTGATGTATGGTTCGAACAGAGGTGATGTTGTGATTTTGTTTGACACGATCATTGAGACAACGCCACGAATGGACAACATCATAACAGAAACGGCATGCTCAAGCCGAAAACAGGCTCGCTTGTCATTGACTAACGAACGCGGTCATAATTACAGAGCAGCTTGTGGTCGGTGGTGCGACCGGTGTGTTGTCGGTGTTCGATCCCGGTCGATCGATAGCAGACGATGACGATGTGAATGACTGCAATTACAGAGCCGAACACCTGCTGTTGGAAATGAAACTTGACGCACCCATTTTGCAGGTACTATGTATGTACAAACCTTGGTTATTTTCTTTCACCAAAAGACTTCATGGTTTTTTCCTCAAAAACTGCAATTGCGACAGCAAACTATACAGTAGGAACAATTTCAGGTTTGCGCTGGTCAGTTCATTTCGAATTTGGAGACCGAATCGATAGCGGTGCTGCATGAGCGCAGACTGGTGGTGTACGCGTTCAAAGGTATGATGGCACTTGCGCCCAATCATAAATGAGCAAAAAAGAACACTTTTCTTCAGCTGCCCAATCCGAGCAAGTAGAGCACGGATCAAACTATGCCCTGAAGATAGCCTATGAACACGCCCTGTTACGCATGGCATACAACATGGTGCACGGCAGTTTCGGTGGGGTGTCAGGTATGGGCGATGTTACAGTTCTGCGAAGAAATAAAGGCTGCAATTGGAGTATCCAATTTCAGGTCACGACTACATGTGTGTGCAGTCGCTGGATGGTACACTGGCATTTTATGAGAATGAGACGTACACATTCAGCAGATTCCTGCCTGGTGGCCTATTGCCGGGGCCATTGGCCTATGTCCCCAAGTCGGACAGTTTTGTCACCGTGTCACCGTCGTGGACGGTCGAGTCATATTTGTGAGATTACTGTATTTTCACTGGTTCGCACCAGCGTGTACATACCTAGTGGGCCATTCTTGTTATCATGCGCGCAGATTATAAATCTGACATGTGTACAGTTGCCTATCCACTGGTGCCTCAAATAACAGTTTACATTTTGAGGAATACATTCTCCTGCAGATACCAAACGTTGGCCGTTGCCACCGATACACAGTCTCGTGAGGAGGCCGCCAGCATGCAATCGGGCAAACGTGTGACGGTGGGTGACCAAGCTGATGTTTCACGTGACGTTATTGTCTTGTGGAGGTGTGAAACCTTCCTAAAAGCACCACTTTTGACAACCAGGCCGATTGGACATTCGAACTGGGCGAGTTCGCAGTCGACTTGTGTGTGGTCGAGATCTCGCCGGCTCAACCGTCGATTTTGGTGTTGGGCGAACGCAACGTTGTGTGTTTGACTGAAGGGGGCACATTGAGGTTCATGAAGAAACTGGGTGTGAATGCAGTTGCACTGCTCGCGTACTCGACAAGTGAGTGGATAACGATGTTGGGGGTTGATGCGATTGGGTAAAGTAGCGATGGGCATGATAACAGACGGGATGAAAGACTGAAGCACCACTACAGTAATTTCACAATATCAAAAATTGTTCCTTCATGGACTTTGACTTTCGACTGAGCACTGAGTTGATTCGCCAACTTTTCAGCATCCGAGGGCGAAATCCAGTACATGGTCGCGTCCGACGCAAGCACTCTGATGATATTCGCCGATACACAACTCAAATGGACAGTTAAACTGCCGTTTCTCGCATGTCAACTGGCTTACATGAACCTGAGGTACATCTTTCAAAAAATATTTTCTGTTGCTTCCTTCCTGAATGGACTATAATGTTTCAGCCAAGTGCATCGTTCGTTCGTTGGTGCACTCGGACTAGATGGGTCGCTCACCATTGGATACCTCGGCACAAATCCGGCACTCTATGGATTGCCTCAGGTGGGACACAGCAAAGGCTGAATACTGTATATCCTTTCGTTGTTGTGCACGTTCACTTGGACATCGTGCAGCAAACGGATTATCGGCGTATGCGAAACACACGATGTGCAGAAACAAGCACGAAAAGTGTGCATTCCACTGTTCAGACCGATTCGCGACACGTCAACTACGTGGAACGGCACAAAGAGTTGAAACGTTTGCAAGCGGCCATCAGAAGCAGCACAAACACAGGTGGGTGCACATGATGTGACAGGTGCTTTGCTGAATGATGTTTCCCAGAAAACCGTAATTGAGTATCGACGTTTCGTCCAGACCTGAAAGTGTCGTCCAAGAAGAACACCGACCTGGCCGTTGCGTGCACTGTGCCGAAACACGTCGATGATGTTTCGGTAGATTTGCATAAAGAACTAAGCTGTATTGGGCGGGTAACCATTTTTGACCTTTTCTTGCAGGTTGCTTTTGACACGCGCATAGCAGACGATCAGGTCCCGTCAGTTACCGTCAGGGTGAGTTTTAATAGATTGCGAAAAAAGCGATAAACAGTTTTTATTCAATAATTTCGGCTATTCTAGTTTGATCCGGCAGACTCACCGACAGTGAGCGCCAGGGTGAGTGGTGCAACGCGCATGCACTCTCCTCTCGGTGTCCGTCGTGCTTACTCTTATCATATAATGGACGTTTTTGAGTCACGATTCAGCTCTACAGAATATATCTTCAACATTTTATGTATATAGTTTCACGCAATTCGAAATCAGCCTCTGGATTTGAATCGTGCGAATGTTGACATGTTGATTTTGGGCCTTTGTTCTGCGCTGTGAAGATGTCAAAATTTTGGCAGAAGCAAATAAACTGAACATAATGAGTCCTGATTTCTCAGTATTGCGTTTTATTTTTAGATTATTCTGACACCGTCGCAACCAAATTCGCTCAAAAACGTGCAAGTCTTCGTACACGCAGCACCGCCGATCGTCGCTCATCAGAACTCATTCGCATTCGCTGCGCTCGGTGAGTGAATCGATCGACCGTCATGATCGATCAGTCGACATCGTTTAATTTGAATTGCTTTGCCAATTATTCGACTTTTGCAGACAAAGAGACCGAACTGCCGGTGACGTTCTTCGTGCGATACTTGAGCACTCCGTCCAGTTTGACGGTCAACTGCAGGGTGACCTATGCGTCGGCGTTATCAAGTTGGTCTCGCTAATTTGACAAAATATTATTGTTTGTGAGAATAAATGACAATCACGAATAACATGAGACTGTTGTCAAGCTAGCTCGCATGCTTGCGTTTGTTGTCATGCCCATCGGAACCCCGGCGGTGTTTGGCATAAATTTATTCAACCACTTGACTTATGAACAATCAATGGACCAGAATCACTGTCAGGTGCGCAACGCTTGCTTCGCGCCAATTTCGACCTACCGCTGGGTCTAGTGGCCCGAAGTGTGGACAATGGTGACCCGACACAAATCGCTGCTTACAAACTCACCGTCGAATCGTCGCTGTCAACGGTGCCCGTTCATGAAATATTTCCGGGTTCGTTTATGAGTTAGAGTTTCGCGTTGTTTTGAGACTTTCTTCAGAGCAACACATTCAGAATTCAACCTCGATCCAAATTCGCCGACTGTGGGCACGTTTTCGGCCGTCAACGACTCTTCGTGTATCGGCGCTGTTTTGGTGTCGAAAAACGCTCGTGCGTTCCTCAATACTTTTTCTAAAAAAACAAATACAATTTTGTTGACAAAATTTGTATTTTTCATGAGGGCAAAACGTATCGCAACATTCAGAAAAGTACCGCGTGCAAAGCGACATGTTCGAATTTCTGTTGATTCTTCTGTCGGAATTGGTCGCGCGTCTGTACCGTCTCAGCACCACGCCACTCACGCTCACCTATTCGGGCAGCATGCCCTTGCAGGAGTACTTCGATTTGATTGACAGGCATTTTGAGGTAAGTGTTTGCGGACCTTCTACTGCAAGTAGCATTATGAGCTTATCAGTCGGATGCACTGCATTTTCCTATCAGGTGCACAAACGAATGCTGAAGCTGGACTCAGTGCTTGCCAATCGTTGCAACCAACTGCGCGCGGTGCAACGCCAATTGTTGTCGCGATTCAAGAATGTCACCACTCAGCCATTGGTGCATTTGGATGGATTGTTGGACATGACACACACGCAGGTGCCGGCACTTTATTATAAAGTATTAGGATGGCATTGAGCGAACACTAGTGTGTTTGGTTGGGGGTGTCGAAATCTCGTGGAATACTCGAGAGCAGGGTTGAAAAAAAAAATTTTTTTATTAACGAGCTTTTTTTTTAAAAAAAAAATTTTTTTTTGATTTTTTTTTGACGAAAATTTTTTTTATTAGAAAAAGTGTTGCAAACGACGTTTCAGGATAAATGAAATCGATACAACATATTTTTCAAAAATTGAAAAATTTTCGCCCGAGACCCAACTTGTGCGGTGACAGCCGGTAGTATTGTGCAGATTCTATGGTCTGCGACCACTGTGAGGTTGATGTTCACTAACGATGGTACTCTAATATATTGTAGCATGCTGTGCAACGTATTTTAATGCATCTAATGCCGAATATCTGATATACGACCATCAAAATATCGATTACAGCCCAAATCTTGCGTGTCAGATCGACTTTGCGCGCCCGGTTTTGCACCATACCTGCATATATACATGTGTAGTAGCATGCAGTAGTACATTATCGGTGCCACATCACTGTAAAAGACCAGCCCCGCGCATCCCTGTACGAATTTGGGGGCAATACAGGGCGCCGCAGGCGCGATTTTGGAAAAATTGTCCCGTCCACAGAAAAAAAGTGCCAAGTTTTTGCCTCGAAAAAGGCCATTTTTGGACATTTCAGCCCATTTTGGGCAACTTTTTTTTATTAAAAAAAAGCAAAATCTGAGTTTCAAAAAAAAAATTTTTTTTTTAAAAAAAAATTTTTTAATTAACCACTTTTTTTTTGAAACAACCCTGCTCGAGAGGGTGTCGATGAGTCTTGATGGATTTTTTTAATTTCTCACCAATGTCCTGAGTCGAAAACTTGCACACAGGAGTTCTAAACTACGCTGATATTAATGCTGCGCTTATTTTATACAATTCTCACAACAAGTGGGGCGTGCCGGCCAACACCAAACCAAACGCATATTTCGCAGGTGTTGAACGTGGCGTCAGCGGTGCAAGAGCTACAGGAGCTGCTTGATGCACGTCAGTCGGCGTTGTCCGCTGCCACTCGATTGTTGTTGATGTTGTTGCAGCTGCAGACACACGCGAAACACAGCGAACACGAACAACTAGTCGCTGCGTTCTCGCCCATTGTTGATCAATATCACGAACAGGTGATGTTTCACTCATTGATGGTTCGGTAGGCAACGTTGACATTATATCTGAAAACTAATTATGCAGTGTACTAGAATATCACACACCAGTAGGCTTGCTAACGTTTGAATAAAACGCTTTCAGACGTGGGAACAGCGTGTGGACGCCTCGATCACGTACATGTTGCAGATTCTGAGTAAAGGTGTGTATTTGGCGATGTTTCAGAAATAATTTTGTTACGCACTCCCCCTGATTCATCAAGGTCACGCGTCATCGACGCCCGCCGGTGCACAGCTGCCCAAAATGACGGACGCAAGTCGTTTGAAACGTCACGTTCAATTGCTGTGTGAGAAATTGGCAAAGGGTGCAGCCGTGCCTGAAGCTCAAGCGATAGCTCGACCGAGCACCGCTGCACCAATAAATCGACGTATGCAATTTTGTTGAATTCATCTTCTGAAAGATAAAAAAGAGACCGTTTATAATGTTGGATAGCTACTTCAAATGTTGGCAGGTTCTACCTCCAATCTACTGTCGGCCGGCAGTCCCGCATTGGAGACCATTGTCGAGGACACAAGCACCACGGATGCAAACACGAATCAGCTCGGAGATCTCAGCTTGCCCGAGGGTTCGTCATTTTTCAGTTGCTTTGATTTGCTGTGAGTTCCATGCATAATGAATGGTTGTTTAGTGCTATTGCACCGTAATCGGGGCTGGTCGTCTGAATGGTCCTTTTGTGCAGCCTGCATTTTCAGAGAAAATAAATGTTTCAGGTTCCAAATTCGTGACCGAATCGACGTTCAACAGCAGTCAATCGTCATTCAAAGATGCAGCTGTCCCATCAGCACTGGTGAGCAGCCCGATGTCTACTGTGAAACATCAGCCCCCAACACACGAAGACAACAACAATGAAACATTAGCTAATGGCAATCGGGTGCCGGATCTGGACCAAATGAATGTTGCTACACTGCGAGCTTAAACAGAGATTATGGCATTTGAAAAATGCAATAATTTTTTATTTGTACGCTTTCATCCTGCAGAATACACCGTGCCCTGGCTGGTCTGTTGCAAAAATATAAATTGTCGATGCATCTAAAAAAACAGTTCAAATATTTACGTTAGGTGGGTGGTCCTCTGGAGGCGAGAGTCACACAAACGACCCTCATTACTCCAAGAAGCGACCTCTAAGTGCTGGTAATAAATAATTTTTAAATGGGATTATATCATCATCGTTATAAAAATTTGAAAGCATTCTGAGAAGTCGGTGTCAAGTTTCGCGCCTGGTACCGGAAGCCAGTGCACGTTCACTCATGGGTCTTGTTCCACGAACTTTCGGCAGTTCATAAAATATGGTTCAAAACTGGGAGAATGAGGTTCCCAGGCACTTAAACGTGTCATTATTCTATATTCGCGCCAGCCGCCCATACAAAACAACCATTTTCTCGTGAAATGCACCAAGAAGGGCGTCCAGTTCATTCAAAGTTCCTAAAGATCCAAAAGAAGTGCTTACTGACGGTGTTCTGCAACGAGACGTGAGCAGTGTCCCGCTGTTAATAAATGACAGTTGACACAACACAAAGCGACATCTCAATTATAACATGGCTTACGCCGTTTTGAGCCGACACACTGCACCCCCAGTGGCCTGGCGTTGACGTCAGGCGTGCGGGCAACATAAACAAAGGCGCAAGGCATTCGATGAAAAAAGTATCAGTTCTTTTCTCTGGTTTCAGCATCACAAGGCCACAAATTCTGTGCCCCAACTTCACGAGCATTGGTTAAAATCCATTTCTATAGGTCCCACAAACTTCGTCCGTCTGCGCCTGCGGCAGGTTTGCACGCATTCTTTTTCTGGTCACTCCGTTAACAGGGCAGACACATTTTTTACATTTTTTTCAACAAAAAGGTGGGTAATATGCAAGATCAATCACAAATGTTGTTGCCGAACGCGTCAGAGAGGGTGTACGGTAGGTCAGCGAATGCTCAGCTGTTCACAACTCGTTTTGTGGGATTCGACAATTTTGGATACCTATGTAATTTTATTTTGGCCAAATTTGTTCCCAAATCATTCATTCAAGTAAACTTCAATGTTTGTCATGGTTTTTAACCCGTCAAAGCTGCCGTCACGCCAACATCCCCCAAGGTCACAACACGGCTAGATTGAAAGTCTTTTCGGTTCCAGTATGTTTTTCTGTCCCATCACGTCACATCGGGCTTCGGTGTCCGATCACTTCTTGTCGAAAAAGTTGTGAAAAACGCCGGAAGCCCTTTCAAATAATGCACATCACTTTGTGGTTTTTTGACACCATGTACATAAATGACGAAAAAGAAACGACGCCTGGGACCTTCCGCATAAACACCCCATACCAGCGTATGACCATCTTTACGGCAATGGGTGGTCCCAGGAAATGGTCGGCATAAACAACTGAAGGAAGAGGTGTGCCGCTTTCTGATCACTAAATTTCATTTTCAAAGACCTTGTTTTCGTCTTTGTGTGGAAAAATTTTAGGCCTTCCTTCTGCTCAGATTAAACTGTCATAATGAAACATCGCCAATAGATTGCCAAACATTGCCATATTGCATGTATACAACACTACCTCAGATCATGTGAATTCTCAAACCCCAATGATTGATGGTGCTTCAATGTATACACTGCTCTGTCGCATTCCATGTTGAGAATGCAAAACAGCGGATCCAGGCAATCCGAATCACCTCCTTTTCACAGCTATAATCCATATCCGACGGTGCTTATCTCGCAAGGTCTGTCTTCCAAAACGCACTATTCGTTATCGAATGTGCGCTTTTTAAGTAGTTTCCTTCCGTTTCTGCTGGTCTTGATTGAATACAGCTGAGCGCCATTTTAGTGACAAATTGTTGTTATGTCAAATACAAATGGCTGTTGCACGTCAAAACATCTTGAAAAACGGCATACACACAATACCTACATATACACCTATAGGTAATGTGCAGGCCGTTTGTCGCGCAATCGTGGTTGTGCTCCAAATTGTTCTGTGTTCTCTGTCTATGTATGAGGTTTTACTGGGGTGTAAATGCGCAACATGTTAGTATGTACATATACCTAATAGCCTATCCTGTGTCAAAGATACATAGCCGATTAAACAAATTTTCAAAACCATGCGCCATTTGTGACGGTCAACGTTTGTTCTGAAAGCGCAAACGCTTTTCACCAACCGAAGTCTGGTCGGACCTCCCTGACAGTCACTCTGTCACAATGGCGCAACATCTATCCATAATGCCAAATTTCGCATCGTAAACCTACAACAACTTTTCGTCGGACGTCAGCTATTGTAAATCTCAGACGTTTTTTGTGATGATTGAATTGATCATTTGGCATTTTAGCAGCTGGCCGCTTATGACGATTATAAACGAAATAACATGCCAGGACTGTTTGCTTTTTATTTCACTTAGTTACACCTGCATGTTTGACTGCCAAACAGCTGTGAGAACAATAGTTTTTTCTTGACCAGTTCTTGTTCTCAACATAAGTTTTACCACCCTGTACCCCAAAAGATAACAACTTTTTTGGTTTCGCTTGATTGGAAACAACAGCAAGGCCAGTTTACATTGACCACCCCATCAGTACCTAAGTATACACATTTCGATACTCTGATCCTGATGATTATATAACCTAACCAATGTCATTTTTTCCTTTCGTTGCTTATTTCGTAACACATCGCTTATCAGTTGTTGCGGCTGCGAGTAGACTTAGCTTATGTAAATGTAACACTATGCTATATTCGTTTGCGATCACGTTTAGGTGACCCGTTTAGCAAGGTGTTGTACTAAGCAATTCGTAAACTAACAATGTTGTTTCAGTTTTTTTCTCGATCACGCTTTATTATCATAAATTGCTGCCAGGCTGCACATTACATGCTATATAAGCGGGTGCATTACCGTACCATTTGAGTCGACGGTCAGCTCAGAGAGTCTAAAAAGTGAATTTCTGGCACGACATGATCACTATCATGACAAGAAAATGAGCACACTGTTGTGTTGCTTGTCTTGTTAGATCATAACTAAAGATGATTAGATCATGGTTCCGGGGTGCGCACCGTAACTTGATGGTTTTGTTGCGCAAGTGGCACTCTCCGCTGGGTTTACCTCATGCACCAGGTGAACATGAGAATCGGTTCGTTGAACATTCTGTCCATGTTCCTTGACGTATTATGTGGTATGCACCTGTACCTGCTCAACAATAGGAAACACTTTAATGCATCACTGTTCAGCAAAAAGCCATTGCGCAAACAAAAACGTCTTTCAAAAAGAGATCAGTTTGTTGCATTGCACCCCTAAAATTATTCGGCAATCAACTTTTACCTTTATGTAATGTACATAGGTAGACAAGTTGGAAAGTTCAAAAATCCGAAACCGCAACATGATCAGACGATATTTTTTATGTACGTGCTTTAAATTGTATATGCTGATGGTGCAGTTAATTTTTTTAGTTTATTTTTCGGATTTTCGAACGAGTTTTGACACAACGGTCCGCAGCCAGACGGGCTCCTTTGCTGCGTTTCAATTAGAATAAGAATTTCGGCTATAGCCTTGAATTTTCTACGCTGTAACTGTGACGATACAGTGATTTGCAACACACAAACTCATTACGTACAGTACGTATGAGTTTTGTCTCACAAGGACCAAAATACTCTTTATTTACCCATTGGCCAACGTTGTGTTACCCGGCTCCGCCCACTAGTAATTCGTTCGTGTGCATGTTTGCGCTAACCCTTGAAACTCAATCACTACTGTTTCTGTGTGTGTGCTGCTGCAATGCGTTTTTCAACCGTTTGTTGACCCTGTAATGTAACCTGTGTTTCTATTGTGGCCCGTTTTCGAGGCTTTTGTGCTCACCTGCTCACTAATGTTGTGATTTGCCCAGATAAAAGTATGTCTCTGCACCACTTCACCAAAAATGGTTTCGGTTCCGAGCCATCATGTATCTCGGAATAAAGAACCTGAACGCACATAAATGCCTCACCAAATTTATGCAAATGCTGACAAATGACCAGTCACCCTTTGTGTCTTTATATGGCAAACAGCCCTCGGCATGCGACCACAAACTTCCGGTGACTGGCTTGCAGCCTATAGTGCAACGATGCTGCTTGTTTGAACTATTGGTGTTAGTAATGCGCATGTTTGTGGTATCACGTAGTACATACCGATGATAACTGTTTACAACAATTCCACGTGTGTGGCTATTTTGTTCCCTTTTTCAGCCGTTTGATGACTAATATGGTCTTTCTGATTGCCGTCATTCCTGCTGGTTAATATCGATCACCCAACAAAGAGCCACGGTATGATGTAATGCCATTTACAAACATCAACAGAAAGAAAACGGTCGACTGTTTTGTTGGTTGGGTCGTTTTTATTGCGGTCAATGTCCCACTGGTTGCTGCCAACTGGACTTCCGATCCTGTTCAAATTAAAGGTAAGACTGGCAGTTTACATTTTCTGTTAAAAATCTTGAAATCTGGTGCATTCGGTGATTGACAGGTACTTTACACGCTATACACGTTATGCCATATGGGAATAGTCGTACATATTTAGCACGCTGGACAAAAAAATGAGGAAACCGCTTGTAGTGTTGTTGATTGGCAGACAGAATACACGCTGAGTGCTCGGTCAACGAGATCGCAAAAAATTCAGCACAAGATTTCTACTCAGATTTCTTCCATAACAACGAGGAATAGTGTAATTTGTTTCGTGCTCCTGCCAAAAACAACCGCAAATTAGTCGCATTTCAACATCATTATGGGCAGGGGTTACAGTCAGGTCGGCGCCCCGCATGCAGTGTCCCTGTAATGTACCTCACTTAGATCGATATCTGGTTACAAGGATAATTATTCAGCTCTTTCTCGTATGCAATTGAGCAGCGGGTGCACAAGGTATTAGGGGCCAAAGTGTGGCTGTGACTGATGCAATGTGTTCATGCTGATCAGACGAGATAACATGACTGCTGATGATGACAGTTTTACAACAGGGCGGTTCATCACAAAGGACCCAACGGCCCATCACAACAGTGGCTGATGTTGAGCGGTAGATTGCATACTCTTACCGAGTAGTTTACTGCGTGCGGTTAAATGTCAGTGAAGTTTTGTGACGCAGGAGCAATTGATGACATACAACCCCAAAGTTGTATTCAAGTGCGTTACATTACACCTAACACTTTTCGCACAGCACATTATTCCCATTTCCGATATTGCACCAATCAACTAATGCGGCAAAGTTGCGGCTTTAGTTTTGTGGTGATTGTAAACCGATCGACAGCTCCATCAGCCATGTATGTACATACAAAGGAATGCCATTAACCGTACCAAGACAGGTGCACTGTGTTGACGTGTTGATTCGATTACGTTTCCGCGGCTGACAAGCGTGACACACAACCTTGACTGAATGTTACGCCTAGCCAGGATTGATTCGTATATGTTTACATCGCAAACGGCAAACCACATCAAGAATCTCAGATGAAAAACAAGACTAGTCAGAAAATAGTGCACCAGAACCAGGCGCGTTACTGAAGTGAACAGCTTGTCCATCACTGAGTGTGAGCCGCAAAAAAGGAGTCAATGTTTTTTGTACGTGTCAAGCTTCGGCAAAACAGCAACATAAGCAAGAATAACGGTTGCAGTCCCAAGTTGGAACTGAATCCTTCACTGCACTTTCAGGGATCGCAGCCAAATGCCTGGACGAGGGTCACGTGGTCAACATCACGCAATACACCAATGGGTATTCAGTTGATGATCCGTGCATAAAGTGCTTCTGTTTGGTTGGTCGCCTTTGTCAATCTGGGTCATTGACTTGCAGAATTGTTTATACCGTATATGTGGGGACAATGCTTAATAGTAAAACTAATTGTTTGCATTCGTTTCACAGAACGGCGAGGTGCACTGTGCACGCGAGCAATGCACGCCGTCGTTGGAGCACTGTCCGGTGGTCGAGCCAATGTTCCAACCGCGGTCCCTACTGCACGAATTGTTTTCACACAAACATCAACCACAACAACAACACAAGACCGAATGTTGTCCCAAATGTCGCACATGTTTCTACGCCGGCGCCCGCTATGAGAATGATGAACGTTGGATCAGCACACAGGACGCCTGCCGCACGTTTGTCTGCAAGGTATACGGTGACGATAGTTGTAGATTTTTTAATTTATTTTTGTTGCCTTAGGACATCTTATACCATACCGGAAATCCCGAAATGTAAACGCTTTGTTTAGCGCTTTTCGGTGAACGGGTAATCGGGTTGACTGCCTTCCAACAAACAGCTTTTGTCAAACACAATGACACGGACTGTGACCCAGTTTGCAGGCCGGCGTGATCACCATAGCTCGTATGCGTTGTGCAGCCTCGCCATGTGCCAGTCCCGTGCGTGTTCCCGGCTACTGTTGTCCTGTCTGTCCCACAGGTCAGCAAAAACATTTCATGCTGCTTGTAAATCCCGTTTTTATGACCCACCGAAATTTCTATTTCTTCATTTTGCAGCCCAATCCACAGCACTGAGCGTGCCAGTCGACCTGACCAGTGGTGCATATGCATCATCAGTCATGCGTGACCATTTGTACGCCACTGCTGCTTGTGTGGAATGCCATTGTGACCGCGCGTTCTGCCAGTGTTACAGAGGTGGGCATTTATGTGAACATCCGGTCATGCTTGAGTGTCAAGCACACAAAAAATTTTATCGTATTTTTGCGTGTTCGCAGGTCCCTGTCCGGCACTGGATTGTGCGGCTGCCGACCGTTACCTGCCACCTGATTCCTGTTGCCCGCAATGTCGCACGCGCTCAACTGCCGTCATACTCACTCAGGGCAACTGCTTTTTTCAGGTGCTTGTTTTTCATTTAGTTGTGCAAAAAACATCTATATTTAAAAAAATTCCGACTTTTAAAAATGATTACTGGTTGTTTTGTTCAGGGCCAGCCATACGCTCACGAGCAGTCATTTCGTCCTGATCAGTGCACACTCTGCAAGTGTCAGGTGAGTGTCATATGTTTAGTTTCATTACATTTTTGGACACACAAAAATCCACAGCATCATTCAGGACGGTACGATCATGTGCAAACGTTTCGTGTGTCCAATGATCCAATGTCCCCAACAACGCATCTACTATGACGCACGTGTCTGCTGTCCGTTCTGTCGCAATCGTGACCCCGAACCGTGCAGTGTCCGCGGCGAGGTGCACAAAGTGAGTGGTGCAGTGTCGAGGTTCAGTTCAAAGTGTTAGGAGTGTCCTCGATGGTCTGATAGTCCCAAAGTTGGCTGGTTTGCAGCACGGTTCGCAGTGGCGTGAGGATGACTGCACGACGTGCACGTGCTCCAACGGTGCCACTGACTGCAGCACACAGCAGTGTCCCATACATGCGTGTCCGCCGGGCTACAAGGAACGCAACGTGCCAGGACAGTGCTGCCCGGAATGTGAAGAAGGTTGGAATGTGCATGGATATAGTATTTCTCAGGAGTTTAAAAATCACTGTAATTTTTTAACTTTGTATGTAGCTAAATGTAATTCCACCATAATAAATCACAGATGACGCAAGCTGCACGGTGCAGCAGCATCAATACGACACGTTTGATGGCGTTTCGTACAATTTTGCCGGCTCCTGTCGTTACGTGCTCATGGAGACGTGCTACAAACGCAATTTTCAGTCATACAGGTGATAGTCCTTTTTTGCCGGCGTTTCTGCCATGAACCCGTCGTCTTACCAAACATGGCTATTAGCATGCCCATTGGTGTCGTATTGCCTTATTTAATAAGTGCAATGTCGTAATAAGTGCAATGCAACACACAACACTTTGAGCTTGATGCACAATTTTTCAAATGTTTCAGAATTGGCGAACTATCGAGCGTTCGCGTGATGGTACGTAATCGTCGTGCCAAGACAACAACCGGGCCAAACAGCAACAACGCGATTCCAATGGACGCGATAGCGGAGACGGGCAAGTCCGTGTTGGTGCGACTGCATGATGCTGACACGAACAGGACCTACAGGATTGCCATGCTCAGGACAAAGGTTGGACACATTGCACACGACTTTGGATGACTAGGCACAAATGATGGGCATGATAATTCGCAATGCGTAAGCAATATGATGGTTAATATCAACCATGACGTAAAATGATCTGTTTCTAAGGATATTCGTGGAGACTCACACAACTCGGGTCCCCAGTACAGTAATGTTTCAGCGCATCAAAATCAACTCACGTCCGCTGCGTCGTTTGCCGCATCTCAAATTGGGCGTGTTCACACTGCAACGCGTTGGGCGCAAAGTGGTGCTGAGAGTGCAATCACCTGAAACGTTACGTTTGGAATGGGACGGTGCCGGATGGATACAGTTGACCGTCGATCGATCGCTGAGGGCACGATTGTGTGGTCTTTGTGGCAACTACAATCAGGAAGCGACGGACGACCTGGACATTTGGCCGCGGCCCGGCCGACTGCTTGGCGGTGACGGTCGGATGCAGCAACATTACAGTAATCTAGTCAGCGCAACGTCAGTCCATCGTGTCCTGCATTTCGCACAATCATGGAGAACTGGTGAGAACGGGGGGTGTCAAACACGCTGTTCATGCATGATATGAACTGTGGGATGAGTAATGTTTACAGTATATCTTTTTTGACTCATTGAAAGACACAGTTGCGTCAAACGCCGCCACTTCAGGTTCATGGCGTAAATGCAGTGCGCGACGTGACCGTCTCTATCATTTGGCGCGCAAACGCGAACGCAGAAAACGCAAACGTCAGCTGGCGGATGCCAGTCGGGTGGCTGGATGGCGTATGCTGAACCGTCGAATCGGACTGTGACTTGCTGATGTTTCATTCTCGTACTAAATAATGCTAGCCAACCAGGAACGTTGGCACCATCGCTTCTCACAGCATTGATATTTTTTGTGAATTTAGAGACAAACGAGATTGGATAAAGTTGACCTAAAGAAGTATTACTTGAGCCAGCATCCAAAGTATACAGTTGATATTATAATTCTTATTAAGCTGTGTATTCTGACAAGTTTTGCAATGAGTTACATGCACTATACTGACATGTGCAATGTTTTTTGTGCCTATGCATTGTGTGCATCTATGTCTTACTTGCTACCTTGGTACGTGGATCGTGTATAACCAAAATGCGACTTGAACTGAACATAAAATTGCACAACAAAGTGAATAACGTTTGAAACGACAGAGTGAGAAGTTAGATCATAGAAATAAACATTCTAATGTCTCCTATCTTTCACCAGGCAGATCGGGCAGTTCTTGTTGAGGATTGTTCCAAACCGTCCAGTCGACCTCTTTCGGTGTCGCAGGCAGGTGGCCTTTGCGCGCTTTTTCATTTTCGGCCTGAAGCTGTCCTCAGGTAAAAAAAGACAAATAGAATTGAATGAACAGAACAGGCTGACCTGAAGTGCCAAATAATTTATCAAGGGCCAGTTGAGGCGTCCATTTTCGTTAAATAGGCCCAGCGTGATCGGGTAGGGCAGCAATCCGTTCAGAAACCGACCCCTGCCGGCATTACAGTGTGCCACCATTGGTTTAAGGTAAGATCAAACGGCGATTTAATCGGTTTTGAAATAATTTATTTTGATTAAAATCTGTTTTCATCATAAAATTTGTCTAAGTCTCACAGTTAGGCAAGTTCAACTGCCAATGCTTGTGTTCATCTCAAAACTGTTGAGCTGTTCATCTCACACTGCAATGCCCGCAGCACGTGCGTAAATGTGCCCTATTTCCCTGAAAAGTGTGATCCAACGGGGCCGTCGGATTGTGTGACCGCTAGAGGGCTGGGTCGAAACCGTGGTTGCGCTCGATAGGGACTGTAGAATGGCGAATCGTGAGAATAGGACCCTGCCAATTGGGCGGTGCAGGGGGTTGTGATGGCGAGAAAGGCTGAAAAAGGCAAAATAAAGTTTGATGTCTGCGAATAGGGTGTGAACAAGTGTAATCTTACCAAGCAGCAGCTCGAATCGAAGCCGTTGGATCATGATTGTTCTGATTTTCTAGATTTTTGCTGAAAACAGCTTCAAGTGGTAAGTTTGACTTGAAGGCCGATCCCATGTACCTATACCTACAGGTATAGTGTACCTGCAAGAATCAACGTGAAACGGCATGACATGTAATGTAATGTATTTCGTCAACACGCATCGATTTATAATTAGTTTTTTTACTCCGTCAACACGTAGTGCAACAAAATAAGGGCAGATGCGTATGCGCATTTTTTTTTACAAATCAATATCATCAAGCAGCACAATATTGTGGACAGGGAGTCAAACAAATCATTCAATTCGGTATCTCAGGCAAATGTCCGGGCAATTGGTCGTGTGGAATCGATGGGAAACTGATAGAATCGATTGGTGGATTGGCCAAGAATTGCTCGCGTTCAGATGCAGCCAGAAATGAACTCAGCTGATCGGCGTGTAGCTGCTGCTCGCGACGGGCCTGTGATGTTGACATGATATCAATCTGTTAATCAAACAGTGTTCAGATGCGTATTGAATTTTGACGAAGCACTAACCTTTCCTTTGGATCAACAAGATCGTAATATACATCAACGGGTGCTATTCACAGACACAATCAATTGCTTTGAAAGTGCTTTGGACGATTATTATATAAAGTCGAGCTACGCGAGCACAAACTTTCCAAAATATTTTTGGGTTGATAAGTATAACTCCTGCACAGCCGCGTTGTGGCTCCTGTCACACGTGGCAAGGGTTTCGCTCGGTTGAGTATATGTTTTAGTCAACTCCAACGTGGATTTTTCATGTAAGCTATTTAACAAAGGTCAAGTATTTTTCTGCGGGGCCAGAGCTTGTGCTCGCACAGATTGACTTATACTACATAGAAATCGCCTGCAAACCAGGTAAATGAGCAATGCTAACGCATCAAAAACCATCATAAAGCTCGACTCGCTTCATCAACCATCAGGGCACATACCTGTTCCCTCTCAGCGTCCCCAATTGCGTCCACGGGTGACAGTTGTTGTCCGTAATTGACGACTACATTTGATGTGTCCAGCACCAGTCCTCCGTTCAACGGGAATCGAACGCCGAGTCCGTTGCGATCGACCGGGATCGGGAAATCCAGCTCACCAGCGAAACCGGCGTTGTTGCCCGAGTTGACCTGATGTTTCACAATGTGACGTGATCTGCCTGATTTAGCAAGACAAACAAGTTTGAGAAGCAACGCACCTCGGCGCCAACACCGACGTTTGCAACGAACGGATTGCAGAACGGTGGTTTACATCTGAGCGGTTTATAGTCGCCGGGTAATGTGACAACCGGCAAGTTCGGGGCAGCAGCTGCATATGCAAAAGAAAATGTTATTTTGGTAAGAAGTTGCTTCGTCTGAATTCTAACTGATTGGAAACACTCACCACGCGCAGCGAGGAACTCCGGACTCTGGGCCAACTTTGCCAGCGAACCGTGATTGAGATTCAATGGATTTAATGGATTGATCAGATGGCCGTAGCCAACCTGAGTAAGAAAAAAGATTTTCTACCAGTGTTTGTTCTTTTTTGCAATCCAAACAGTGTTCATACCTCGACAGGTGTGAGGAATGTTTCAACTTTTCCCTTCAGATCGAAAAGCCCCCATCCGGGAATTGGCACGTTGATGAACCCATCGAAGATGTTGTCGTCGGCTGGATTCACCACAACGCCGTTGGTGAATGTGTGCACAAATGGGAATACTGAAACATCACATTGTGTGACATTGGTGCTTTCTTCGATTTATGACTTCCAACCCGGCAATTGGTTTACGTTTACGGCAGCGATATCAACCTCGGTCGTTATCACATAACCATTGATGGACAAGGGCGATTGTCTAATTGAGTTCTTTGGTTTCTTACTGTATGCGCACCTGGCGAGTACCCGGATCCACTTCTACCCGGCAACGGTGCTTCAATCTGAGGCAACACGTAATCCTGTCTGTTTGACTGACGTTTCACACGACGCAGCGCCCGGCCATCTGATCATGGGAAAAATCGATACTTGTTGAATAACGATAAAATTATGACAAACCACTGGTATGTACCTGTCAAGCCAAGTAACGCGAATAAGCACACCACTGTCTCCCTCCAAATCATCTTGCAACTCGTGAATAAGTTTCACAGCCGATCGATTTTCGAATTTCAGTCAATTTTGCTAGCGAACAACGCTGGTTATGCCAACGTAGTTTTGTTTAAAAAAATTATTCACATTTATCCGCTCCGGTGGTGTATGCGAAAACTGGGTACGAACAGTATTGTCTGGATTGAAAAAATGTGGGTGCAGTTTCAGCGCACAATGTATCGTACTCTATGTGCATAAAAGTCAAATTTTTTTGTTCAGTTCATCATTTTTATCCAGCAGTTGCCTTGTTTTGGGTTTATTACACAACATTTGCATGACAAGATTAGGTCGTGACATCATAGAATTGTCATTCTGGTCTTAAGAAAAAAATGTGATCTTTAAGTGATGTTTACAAAGTTTTGCATTTTGTAATTTAGAACTGGGGTCAATCAGTGCGCATGGATGTCGTTGCGTAATACAATTGTGAATACAAATAAAGTTTCATGATCAGATTATTTTCACTTTTACACAAATGCGTCAACATCAACATCAAACGAAAATAAAGTTGTAAAAAGTTAAGTGCGCAGAATTTTCAAAATAGAGCATCACATAATGGGAATGGAAAGTACGAATCCTCGAGAGACCAAGATTTCGTTGCTACTGGAGGAACGGCTGAGTTCAAGCTCGGGCTCAGAATCTGTCAACTTCGTCTTTCGATTTCTGATCAATCCCTTATTGTTGTTGAGCGTGATCGCGAGATGCCATCGATTTCTCGCAATTTTCGAAACATTTTGACGTTTCAATTTCACCTTCTCTTCTTCATACATTTTCATAGTCCGACGCGATGAAGCATGTTGATACAACAGTTCACAGAATACCAGCATCACAGGATGCGTGTGCGCGTGTTCGACACTCAGCATGCACACGTACGCGGCAAAACCTGATAGAGTGATAATAAAAATTAATCTGATTCTTTCGTCAACCAATGCTGGTTGCATGGATCGTCACCTGAATCAATGCGTTGAAAGCCCCTAGGCATCGTGCTGATGTCGAGTCGCGGCAGCAGCCAGAGACCGATTAGGGTCGATTTCACGATTCGCATGAAACACGACGCCAGACCCAACGGCGTGTTGGCGAACAGCATGAAGTACTGGAACACGTTGAAGACACGTCTGCAAGTGAAAACCGGTCATGTTAAGTGTTTGAAACATTAGAACAACACATCACGTGCCTGTTGTCCAAGCTCAACACCCTCGCTCCGTCCGTGTCCCGTCGCTGCAGGAAGAAATAGTGAACGATTGCGTACTGGACAAGTGTGACCACTGCGATCAGGGCAAGCGTGGGACTGGAAATATAGTGAAACATCACCACATTATTGTCAGCAATTATCATACATTAGCATTGAATTTTCGTCAAACCAACCAAAGTGATCTGAATATCTTCTTGCTCACCCAGCGCCACAACCAGCTCGTCTCAGCATCGTATCTGACCAACACAACCACAATTGTGAACAAGCACAACACAATGGTGCTCAACGTTAGTGCTTGAATGATGAAGCCCCATGTGGCGTATGCCAGTTGGTAGCCGATGTAACGTACAGAGGTGGCCTGCAAAAAACATTTTTAGTGCGCTTTGCCCGTAAGGATCGCCCTGCTCCCATACAAACCAGCGACCATGGGTCGAAAATAAAAAAATCGTCCGCTTTGCTCGTGAGTCTCACAAGAAAAGTGTGCTCACGCCCATAACCGTCCTTGTCCATTTGTTTCTTGTTTGTTATGCATCATTTACTGTTTATAATCCATGCTTCCATCTTGACCAGTTTTATTCGGGGCTCTCAACCAATCAGAAGTTATGTGTTCCAGAATTGCTTTGAATCACGCATCACTTATTGGGAGATAGTCTTATCATTTAGGTGTAGTTTCACTTAAGAGCCCTACTGAATTTATTCGTCTGAAATTCAGCGATGTTTCATGGTCGTTGAATGTTGTTGCAAAGCAGTCAGTCTCTATCGATTGTTGGCTTGCCCGAGTTGGAGTCGCATTTGATTGTGATCGTTGGTGGCGCGATCCGACAGCCCCGTTGTGAATCCGCCCGACGATGCGTCACTGCTGTCCGTGTCGGTCGCCGATGCAGAATCAAAGTCCGAGTCCTGCAACTGACACTGACGAGTTTAGTGGCCCTATCACCGCACTGAGTGAGCTCCAAGCTTCGATGTTACAAAGTTTGCGAATCGATTTGAACTCTTGCCTGCTTTCGCGTCTGTCAAAAGTGTGCAAACCGACTGCGCTACCAACCTGGTCGTCATCATCGTCATCGTTGTCGTCGTCAGACTGATTGCGATTCGACCAACTCTGACGACGATTCGACTGCTGTCGGCCGCGATTTTGTTGTTGTTGCGCCTGAAACACAAACATTCGGCGATGTTTCATTCAACCAGAAGCTAATGCTTCACAAAGTGCCAACCTGGCTGAGACGTTGACGCTGATTGGCTGCCGACGACTGGCGTCGACGTTGTTGTTGAGCGGCAGTGCGCTGGTCACGATTCTGTCGGCTCGCCGATGACGCGCGCGATTTTCGGACTGAAATGATGTGCATAAAAGCGTGTGGCATTGTGAATAATGACTATGAATAGTAATAAATATTATTATAAATCAATTTAAAACAGGAATTAATAACAAGAATGTCATCAAGAAACCAAACTCACCCATTGTGATCGAGAACATTTTTGTGTCGATTTGCTGGTGCTTTGGGATGGAATCAGAAAAGGAGCTGAGGGAACACGATGGTTGAGGGCAGGATTGGGATAGAATCAGTGTGACGAGATCAAGCCGATGTTGGAATGTTGAAGAAAATGAATGAATGAATGTTTGCAGAAAATGACGATTTTATATGAAACAAGCTGCCAAACCCCCCTGTGTGCAGCAAATGAAAGCCAAATTGATTGGTTGTGTTGATTGAGTCTGAGTGCTTTATTCTTGAGTTCTGCTTTACAATTGCCATCTTTTCAATTGGGTTAGCAATTTGACACAAAAGTTTTGCACGAAGCTCATTCAGATCTGGGAACAGGTAATGAAAGTGCTTTTTATAAGATGTGATAAAAATGCGATCTTGGACAACCTGTCGGCCGCTATGGCCAGGCGGTTGACTGTTTCTGCCCAGTGCAGAAACGTGTCCAGAAATTAAGATTTCAGGAAGCTTTGAGTTGCCGCCATGCTGCAACACACTCAGACCATCGCCGATTAGAGTCGTTTTTTGGGTGTGGAGCATTTTAGTCTTCCCGGACACAGTAACAAGCAAAACGGCCGTTTTCAATATGTCGTCGTCATTCTCGCACCAACACGCATGATTCTTACGTGCAATGCATCTTAAAACTGGGCGTTTCGGCCCAGAATACATGTTCTGACCAACCATAATCGATGACGGTGTCCAAGTATGCGAGTACCTCGGCAGCCCCTTGAACCTGCCACGATACAAATGCAACATGTGTTTGCGATTACATCGTAGACCAAACAGCAGTGATGTGCAGTTGAACAGGAACACACAGCAGACGGTCAGCATACCACATGTCTCAAGCGCATTGGCCTATAATTTGGAAGCATTTTCTGACATTTTGTGTGTGTGTGTGTGTGTGTGTGTGTGTGTGTGTGTGTGTGTGTGTGTGTGTGTGTGTGTGTGTGTGTGTGTGTGTGTGTGTGTGTGTGTGTGTGTGTGTGTGTGTGTGTGTGTGTGTGTGTGTGTGTGTGTGTGTGTGTGTGTGTGTGTGTGTGTGTGTGTGTGTGTGTGTGTGTGTGTGTGTGTGTGTGTGTGTGTGTGTGTGTGTGTGTGTGTGTGTGTGTGTGTGTGTGTGTGTGTGTGTGTGTGTGTGTGTGTGTGTGTGTGTGTGTGTGTGTGTGTGTGTGTGTGTGTGTGTGTGTGTGTGTGTGTGTGTGTGTGTGTGTGTGTGTGTGTGTGTGTCCCTGTGCGGTTATAAGCTGAGAAACCAGGCTCAGTTGCACAGGATATATTCCAAGTGCTACGAGAATTTTTGATGCACCTCGTCCCGGTTAGCGGTTTGTGCATGCCAGAAAATCTAAAATAAGTCAAACCCAAAACTGCACTTCGCTCAACACTGGCACGCGATCAGCGAACAATTTGACGGGGTCCTGCTCATTGATTATCGTCATCGGCTTCGATAATGACCGTAGTCGGTCCTCAATGTGTTCCACAAAGTGCACCTTCAGTTCGTAGTACATCAGCGTGACATAAGTGGCCAGCTGGAAAGCGGAGATGTTGACCAGTGATCGTGTCCAAAACAAACAAATAAAGCTAACCAAGTATGTGATCAGAATACTGATGTTGATAGAAAGTAAGATTGTGATCGAGTAGCGGAAGTCTGGAAGTGAGACCAACTTCAAAATGAGCAAAAACAAGAAAGACCACGACAACAACAACTAACGACTTTTGTGGCATGATATTGCACGAAACAGCCAGCTGTTGATTCTTGTCCGGAGCGAAGGTTTGACATCTTTCGGATCAGATCTGGACTCAATTGACACGTCTCCAAAAACCTTTCATTAGTGAGTGTAATCTAAAGAAAAGAAATGATTCTACTGTTACCTTTCTCTTCTCAATAGTTCACGAACGTGGCAAACACTGTGATGTTCTTCTTCTGTTGCAGTTGAACAGACGGAGAACTGAAACAATTCAAAACGATACATATACCTTACGGTTACGCCATAAATAATTTTAAACGAACAGGGTCACTGACAAAGGTGTCCCTCGGTTTTCCTCTTTGGTACAGCTGAAATCGTTTTCGCAACTCCATTGCGATCCGCCATGGAAACCCGAACGCAACGTAAAGCAAACAAGCGAATAACGGCAAGTGGAAGACGGCAGTGTGCAGAGCTGTGCGCTGGAAAACCAAGATGAGTTTGATGATGATGTACAAACGCTGTTACTGCTCAGGAGATTGGCACTCACGTTGTCATAAGTCCTGCATGGCATTTCATGAAGCACAAACGCAACGGCCAACAGCCATGAGTATACCGTACCGATACAGTAGCCGAACAGTGTGCGTTTAGTGATAGCAGCGACAATCGGATAAAGCAGGAGTGCAACGAACACTGTTAGTGAAATGGTGACCAGACCTGAATTTGGATTGTTCATGTCACAATGACATCTTCAGCTTAAAGCAGGGTGAAATACCGTAAACAAAAATACGTATACCATCAAACTGCTCGGCGTACTCCCATCCGAAAGGTATATCGCCAAGTATCAGTCCGACCAAGAGCATGGTGCCCATGCCAAACACACACACGAGACTGAAACGGTCGCGTTGCTCGCTCAGGAAGTACAGAGGGCTGAAAGTGCAACAGTTTTAGCAATACTACGCTTGGCTTCCCACATCTTTAGAACGTCAAACAAGGTCGTCAACTTACACGGCGATTCTGATTTGAGCTCTGCGAGATTTGCTGATACGTTTGAACCAGTTTTGGAAATCGACTGACAGCAGCAGTATTGATAAAATCTGAGATGGGGTTGAAATGTTTTTTTAGTTTTCCTCATAACAATTTTAGTGCTCACCGCTGGAAAGACGATCAGAAAGAAAGTTTTCTCGCGATAGGTCTGATGGCGTTTATGACTTCCGAACAGTTTTGTTACGCAATCGTGACTGAAAGCGAAATGATCTCACTCAACGATCACAGCCTGTGAAGCTCTTCTTTTCAAAGCTGCTTAAACTGACCTCTCGTCCCCTTGCCACCAGTTTGTGATATTGGCACCAATTGAACTCAAATCGCTCGCGATCTTCATGATTCACGAAAATATTTGGATTAAAAATACATTTGGAAGAAAATATAATTTGATTTCGACCAGAGCATGCACACAACCTATGCGAATGAAAATTGCGCAGAAACAAGCAAGGTGATGCAACTTGCAAGCACAGTGCAATGGCCGTGCGTCAACTTTACAACACAAATCACTCAACACCCGCTATGTGCGTGCACCACGTTTTCCATGAACGCTGACTGGCGTTACGATACAATTTGTATTATACAAATAAATATTTTCAGTGAGAAGTGCTGACAACGTGCACTTGCAGCAACGCTTGTTGGAGTGATTGCTTTGTGGAGTCAAAAGCCCTTGTTTGTGGTTGATTGTGGTATATTTTTATCGATTTTGCATTGTGCAACGGATACCGTACGAACACCTTTGGACTGGGCGTTTTATTGTTGCTCCACACATCGACAAAGTCACGCTGATAGGAGACCATTGCAATGGAAATAAGCAAGTATGTAATTAAACAACAAGAGAGAAAACAAAAAAGTAACCATTTCATTATAACCGAAGCAGTATAACGTATTGGGCAATCATAGGCACACAGACACTTATGAAAATCTTGAGCTGGAAGAGAACGTCATTACTTCTGGTCGATGATTCAGCGCCGCCTGTGCTTGTCTTCACGCTCATTATCGCTGCTTTGGCTGCAACAAATTGGTCTTAATTTTATTCACATAGGTTTCTGGTTTTGTTTTGAATACCTATCCACAATTTTTAGAATCTTCAATTTGAACGCAACTAACCAGGCATGCTGAACTGATAGCTGGCAAAGAAGCCGGTGGCGTCGAATATGGCGTTGGCATGGAAGACCATCCTGAAATAGTTGGATTCGGATTCAATCGGCTGATATTTCATCGGCGTTTCGGTGCCGCAGAATCGTTTGTTGGTTCGGTCCTCGGTTTGATAGTTGCTGAATATGATGTAGTCGGACTGCGTGTCGTTGTGGCAACTGTAAGGCGACATTCATTGTTGGAATGAAATCATATCCGCGAAATGTATGGTAACGATGCTCTACCATCTACCAAGTCGGGTTGCTATAGGAACTGAATGAGCTTCGAATGTGTAGTGCTTTGAGCTGTTGTGTGATTTTGAGCTTTGGCTTGCTCAAATTGCGTCAAGATGAACTTTCTTGGAATTCGGTTAAACATGTGCAAAGTGCAGGATCTCGGAGCTGTAGGCGAACGATTCCTAACCCAACCGAAAATACGTCTGATGTGGCTATGTATGCCGCGCATGCTATTGAACACGGGAATCACTCGAGTTTCAATCAGAAACGCGAAAAATCCACTCACTGTTTATATCCTTCGACATCGAAGTAAGTGAAGTGAATTCGGACTTTTTCGCCGGTTTTGCCGTGAAATTCGTAATGACAATCAGTCTGTCGAGGGTAGTAACCCGGATAATTGGGCGAATAGAGAGAGCCATTGGTGGCCACCGAACTGTTGAACTCGAAACCACACGCTGCAACAGAATGGCTGATTTGGGGCTGAAGTCATTTGTTGAACACACATAAACTTACGATGTTTCGGGTCTCGAACGAGGCCCTTGATGCCGAAGTTCGTCACGAAACGATATGTGAATTTGTAGCGATAGAAACTGCCGGTGTGACGGATGACCGCTGGAGATTTGAAGACAAAATCCAGCTGAAAAGAGGATCTGATTTAGAGAAAACTGACAACGTGGCGGTTGAAGAAACGCGTACCGTGAGATAGTTTTCACTGGACATCAACTGCGGCGGGGTGTTGTTGCCACAGAAGGTGTCGATTTCGGATAGTCGATCACCAATCATCACATATGCGATCATGTGATCGTTCTCGCCTCGACATCTGCATTCATTATGTAAGACTTGTAGGGTGCAGACGTTAAAACCTCAAACATCACTTTCATCGATAGAAATCTAACAGAAACGGCGGCATGCCCTACCTTTGTCTTCCAGCATGTTCGTTGTGGTCGGCTTGATCAGACGGTAAGAACATGTTGAACTCGTGAAATATGATCTGGACTCGCTCGGAGTCTTTCGATCGGAAACTGAAATGATGTGCAAAATAACTGAAACAATTGAGGTATTCTTTAGAAATATCCGTGACCGACCTGTAGGTGCACTTTTTGTCCGACACATAACTGGCCGGATACCCTGGGCTCGTGATCTGTCCACCGTAGTCACCAGCGGTGCTGCTGTGGTATTCGTTGCAATCGTCGTCTGAAAGGCAGCTTGATCTTAAAAGGTCATGCGGGATCGATGTTTAAAGTTTACAGATATCGCTACCTAATACCTAATGTACATGCTAAAACTCCTGCGTGTGCCGACCTATATGTAGCCATGGCTAGGTGTCTGAGAACGTTGATTTCGGACTCCAATAATACGTACAATCCAAGAATAACGCGACTTGTATTTGCTCTTCAGGCCCCATTCATGTACACCAACCATAATCGGGTTCGACAAATTCTTTGACTTTCATGCGACCCCTTGTTCGCTGATTAGAACCTCGTCTAGCAGCCCCAACGGTGGATGCATGTTGATGCTGAGCGACACACGAACTCAGCAATGCAAGTGGGCCAATAAGTAGCACGGATTGTAAGCGCATAATGTTGTTTCGTCTGTTGCAATTGACAATCTACTCAATAGGCAATCGGTTTACGTTTGCAGGAAGACTGCACACCAGCAGCACAACGGCAAAAAAATCGAGAAGGCAACGCCCATGGTCTATACCTAACGAAACATCGACAAGCTAAAAACACCGATGTCATTTGGTGGACAAAAGTAATCAACTCCGGGAACGTTCGACACAGCGCAGACGTGACAGTCACAGATCTTGCGGATGGGACTTTTGGGAAATTATCTAACAATTATATGGTTGTTGTTGGAGCTGAATCCAGCTCAGTGAGATCCTTTAAACTGGTTTCGGTTCCTGAACTTGGACCCTGGACAAACAAAGGAACAAGAGATGACAGCCACAAATTATGTGAGCTTTTGGAAATCCATGATCTGCATTTTGTTTCTGCTTGCGTGCTATCCTGAGGGAATTTTAGAGAACCTCGGTGCAAACATGCTTTGAAATGAGTTTTCTGTGAGAACCAACTGACACCATGATAGAAGGACTATGGTGGGGCACAAAAGTTAAATCAATACCAGTTGGAGCCAGCTAAATGCAAATGTAATATACATACATTAGATGAGTTCATTGTACGATGTTGCTGAACGCAAATCCTACATACGGTGTAGGCATCTCAACTACCGCATAGAATATCTCGTCCAAGTTTGTAAGGTCGCTCGCAACAGCCTTCTGAGCACAAAAGAATACGGAAAACGGAACAGCGAAAAAGCGAACCGAAAACCATGATTGAAGTATCCACTCGGTCATGAAGCTAATGAACCGAGTTATCAGAAATAACCAGTTTCTTGCTATGGCTATGGCCCTATGTGCTTCGATTGAATATAATCATTGCACCAAAATTTTTAACACATAACAGTATGTACACGAACTTAACCATGTTAGTCAATTAGTAGACATACTGGGTTTCAAACGCCTAGGATGACATTGAATGAAGGAACGTTAGCTAGGCAGAGGACACGTAAACAGCACCACTGGAAAAGGTACACATCGCGCTTGCAAGCCTTACATTATAAGTTGACATAGCGTAACATCAAGACATTATTTCTGAGTTTGCTTGGTTGGTCAGCCAAAATATTTTCGGGTTCCTGGTTCGACGCATATACCATGCACATGCTGCCAGCCATGCACTGCTAACGTGAAATCATGTGTAACACACGTGTGGAAAAGGACAGAGTGTGCAAAGATGTACGCCTGCTTGGCTGAGTGGTGAAAATCTAATTTTTCAGACTGCTATACCTTGGTGCCTTATGCCTACCTACAGACACTGTACGTCACTCTTGGTCTTGACTCACATTACACGCGCGGAGTCTGCATGGGTCCATAAAAAGGGAAAGAGCAGACTGGCCAATGAAAGTGGTCGAAATGTTCACGACCACGTTGCATACACGTACACATGTGTGTATGTAGCTACAAGATCATGCAATGCTCCAAAACGAAGAGGACTGAACGCCTTTATCAATGTTCTTATTAGCCGATCACGAAGCGGAAAGTAGTGGCTAATGCAGCCAGTTCATTATGCCGCCCATGAAGTAAATACATAAAGGGTGATATTTTTGAAACGGTGTAAAGGTCAGTTGGGTGTAAAGGTCGGTCGAAAGCTCGGTGTGAGAAAGTTCAGTGTAAGCTCGGCGTAAGCTTGAAACATTGCACGCTGAGCAAGCAGCAGACGCGCGTTTCTAAACGAATGGTCAACTTTGACAGTCTGCTGTGCTAATGTAGATCGTTTGTTTGCAATCTAGTTCATTTAAGCTGGTTGCAGAAACGTTTTAAAGGAATATTTTTAAGTTGCCTGACATTCCGCCGTGAGGCTATTGAGAAATTGAACATTCACTGACGGCGGTACCAAAAAAATTGATGCCGCTAACTGATCGCAGCACGAATTCAAAACGGCTCCATAAAAGGTCACGAAATTTATAAATATCGTTTAAAAACGCTTGTGCAACCAGCCTAAGCAAACAATATTGCAAACAGACGATTTACACTTGCACAGCAGACTGTCAAAGTTAACCTTTCGTTTAGAAACGCGCGTCTGCTGCTGGCTCAGCGTGCACTGTTTGAAGCTTACACTGAACTTTTTCACACCGAGCTTTCCACCGACCCTTACACCCAACTGACCTTTACACCGTTTCAAAAATATCACCCTATAGTCAAATTACACAAGCGCGGGTTCTGAGTTTTTGTCGTGTGGAACATTGACAGCTGTGCTGAGGCCGACTTGGGATTGTGCGATGGCAAAGGTTTGGAATGGCGCCCTCGACTCAGCAAGTGCTTTTGTAACAGCCACAGCCGTGTTTGAGCATTTGTCTGGTGAATCTCATCTCAACAGAGGCACAGAGCTGGTGTTCGCGTGTGCTACGCAGTGTGCTCTTAGTTTCACTATGTTTTACTTCAAAAAACCACTTGTCAAGTAAAACGTCAAGGCTTACATTTGCCGGGGGATGGCAACGCAGTCGCACCACTTGGCAGGGTTGGTCGCATCATTGATGGGTGTTGTCCGAACGTGTTTGTCTGACTGATGAAGCGGTACTCGGCCAGAAAACCGCGACCCTGACACATGAATGTGGGTTTAAATAAATTTAATGGATAAAAATCAGTAAAAAAACATTAGCAAATGGAAATGGAAATCGATTGCTCACAGTTCGGTCATCGTTTTTTTCACCGAAGAATTGTACAATGGCAACGGGGGTGGATGTGCGAACGGTGGCCAATGGGGCATTGGAACAGATTCGACGTAGAATTACCTGGCAATTAAGTATACCGTACATATAAGGTCTATAGGAACTGGAAGCAATGCAATGCTCAGATGTGGTGCGAAATGTAACCTGTTGCATGCCTCGTTCACTAGATGCATTCCCGTTGGTTTCGTATCGCTCAAAGATCTTTACTTCGGTCCCATTGTGCTTGCAGCTGGAAACGAATCCAGGTATTAAAGGGAACAACATCGAAACACAAATTATGTGGTGCAAGCATAATTTAGCACGAACTGTCCGTCGACGAGTGGGAAATCGATTTCGACCATTTTGATCTCAACAATTTCGCCAGGTCTGGCCCTGATCAGCCAGTTGCATCGTGTCTGCGACGGGTAGTAATAGGGGTAATCGGGCGACGATATTCGACCACGTCGATGTTCGGAAGTTGATCGGATAACGTACGTGCACTGATTGGTGGCCACACGCGTGCCAATCGTCTCGAAATCAACTGAAATCCAGTAAACGTTCATCTAAAGTCGTTTCGTCTGATTTCCTTAGAATGCCCTTAGAACATTGCTGCACTCAGTACATTGTGACTTCACTATGTGCACTGCTTGTGGTGGCACTGCCCTCGCTAGACATGTATAGCTGTGACGAAACCCTGTTTATGAGTTTGCACGCAGGGATGTTACAGCCCAGCTTGTATCTGCTGGGCAAATTTGCCAGAGGCGTTCGCACTGGCGAGCCATGGCACCTCGGCCTGTCTGTGAAAGCAGGGCGAAACAGACGAACATTACTGCACCCAGTACTTAAATGACTAACACCGAAATTATTACCTTTATTCAGGAACCGATAGGTGCCAATGAATCCCTGATTGGTGCTGAGATCCTGTTCACTGTCCGAATGAAACTCGATCACCAACGCGCTGCTGCGTGAGTAGAACTTTTGATTCTGGCGAATCTCGCGTCCGCAGAATTCGTTCTGCCATTTCGACTTTTCGTTGACGGCTGCCATGTCGAGGTCTTGGAAGATGCGCACAAAGTCGAAACATCTGTGAACAGCAATGTTAGGCGGGTATGTGTCCGATAGAGTGGATCACAAGGTAATCTAGTGGACAACTTACAATTGCAACAACCCTTTAACACCGCCTGTTTTTTGTGGCAGTCAGAATGACGACAGTTACATAAGATGTACAGTAAACATGACGAACTTGTTATTTGACGCGCGTGGCTGGAGTGCGAACACATGGAATTCTATCTCAATGATTTCGCCGGGTCGACCAACGAACGAATACAACAGACACGATATGTCACTGTCGTAGGGCGACGGGAAGTTGGGCGATGCAAACGTGCCGTTGGTGCGCTCCGCTTGGAAACCATCGTAGGTCAGACACACGCAGCCTGCAAATCACCACATCGAGACTGTATTGAAATAATTACTCAAATCGACAATAGCTACCTAATTAAGAAAGGTCTTTGTGGATGCTGACCTGGATTCACCGCTGTCGTCGTCAGCAGTCCAGCATCGAGCGATACCGTCGCCAACGTTGCGATGTACAGCAACATCTGCAAACAATTCGACTGTATGTAATTGGTACTGCGCAAGAATGCTGCACGTGGTTTATAACCTGTATCACTAATACCATAAATGGTTTAAAGTGGCTTGTTGCACTATTTGATGCTGAATGAGCACTCAGTCAAAGGAATGCTGGTATGTATCTCTGTGGTCTGACAGTACGGCCTACGGAAGTACATGTATGTATGTATGTACTGTGCTGTAATGGGCATAAAATAAAAAAATCCCCGCATTTCCACAAAAGTATATTTGCTTTCTGCAGTATCCCAGGACCTTTATCAGGGTCTCCATGCATAGGAACCAAAGGTCAACCATTAGTCGACCTCAATAACAGCTGTTTACGTACCAAAATCAGCTGCGACGGATGTGCCATTGTCAAACGATCGTCGAATGAAAGTACGGGGCAGGCGACGGCGAGTTTTACGAATAATGTTTCTGTCAACATTTTTTAGAGCGTGGAAAACATGTGCACACAGTTAAAAGGCGCGTTGGGCTCCTACTTATAGCACGGACGCAGACCAATTCAAAGTTGCAGAACTGCTTCAAGCAATAGGACGACACGCTTTGAGCAGGAAGTTGGTGGAAAACCAAATCTTGTTTAACGAGCTTTTCACGCCCGCTTTCACAACCGTTACTGTTAGTGCGAGCAAAAGGCTCTGCTAGATAATGTATGGTACCAGTTATTCGCTTACTTTAATGTACATCGAAGTACTTGATCTACAGCATAATAATCATGATACATACAGTAGCAGTCCGACAAAAGTTGCAAGCAGAACTGAGCAATGAAAATCACTTTGCCATCGCCATCTTGTTCGCAGTCCTCAAGCTGCTTTGATTGGCAGCAGCATTGTACAGAGCCTGATGTCCTCAACAACAACAACTGACGATGCGCGCTCGCTGAGTTTGTCAGCATATGAAGTCGCAAAATGGACACACAAAATCATTTTTCATCAGTTACTGTCCTGCACCCTCTGGTTTCGCCTGCTGGGAGTTCCCAACGACTCCTTCAGAACATGCTGCCAAGAATTTCACAACAAGTGCGAGACAGATCGGTGCTTTTGTGTGGCGCCCGACTGACGAAAAGCCTTTCATGTGCAGCTTGCTGATGCTTTCACGAAGGAAGGACTTACAACTTATACATACCGTGGGTTAACAATGCCAAACTGAGTGCAGCACACACATGCACTCATACTGCGTGTCTGCGTTGGTCCAGCAGGACTGGCGGAGGTTTGGGATGAACCAATTTTACAGGCAATTTGCGACAAACTTACCATACACATGTCTGCACACGACAAGTTTATGACGCCACTCTCAGACGAAGAAATGGGAGCTTACAAAGGGTCTTGCCACGACTACTTGATTCTCAAAGGGTATGCTTACACACGGTACAGTACTTCAAAAATTGTAAGTGGTATTGCAGTGTGCAGCACGATTTTTGCAGTCTTGATGAACCAGGCAAGCTCATAACATCCACCAGTTTCAAACCATTTATCGAACGGTTGGCACCTGCGAACGTATTAGAGGGACTGGAACGTGTTTATGGCTCGTCCTCCTGGCACGACCACGAACACGGTCGGAGAATAAAAAGCGTCGTTGGTATGTACATACTAACGTATCGGTAGGAAAAACGACTGTGTCCAATTTCGGATGAAGCACGTTGCAAAAATATGAACCCACCTTGGTGGCGGTACACGATAAATTGCAGCCGCTCTGAACTCCCATCTCAATTATGCCCACAAACCCACTTGAAAGGACCATTTGCCTCCATTTTCATACCTGCTTTCAGGAAATTGCCACTGGACAGCGTCACATCGAATAGTTCTTGCGTGTGGATGCAAAATTTGAACGGTGATGATCGTATATTACCATGTCTTCATTGTGGTCATTGATTCAAAGTGAAGTGACTGATGACCGTCCGCATTCCTTCGTTTTTTTCTTAAAACTGATGTCGGTCTTTCGGCACGAAGCTCAGTTTCAAATGGCAGTTCAGCGAAAACAATTAAATTTGAATTCAATTTAATATTATACAGAAGCTGTTTCAAGCAAAAAGTCTCAACAACTTTATTCTTTTACCAACAATCGTCCTGCATTATAAAGTATTATCTACCTCCGTGTGATTACATGGTCGTGCTAATCCTGTAATAATCTACGAATGGATGAATATCACAACATGTGTATTTCGCAAGCTATAGTGATATGCAGAGAATTTTCAAAATAGTACGAGGTCGGACAAGGGGGTGGGAGCACTCGTGCTGTTTTCACAATGCACATGCCGTCTGAATGGATGACATGGGACTTACATACTAAATAGAAACATCATGCACATGGCCTTACAATCAGAAAAGGGCGTAAGATAAGCAAAGGAGGATGGTCCCAGCTATAAGTACATAATGTTTCGTAGTTGAAAAATCAACAAAACTATACGCGCAGAACCGAACAGGACATGAAGGACTAACATCAAAACAAAGCCGACCATGCGCCATTGCAATCACTGAAGCGTGTGTGACTGTGATGGGTTGTTCTGCTGCACGTCTGTCTCATAGAGGTACCGAAACAAGAACGAAGTTCGGAACAGCATGGTCAATTCTCCATTTCTTACACATATACATAGCTGTACATATATACATACATACAACTAAATGATGGTCAGTTTTCTTGGGATCTTGAAATATAGCAGTAGTACGCCCAGTGCGAACCACTAGAATTTTATTTATTCATTTTGTATTGAATGCTGCACTGCATCTGTCAAGCGCGCTGGTGGTCGGTCACTATGGTCTTAAATAAAGTGCGTGGTCAGGCACAAACGCTTCTGGCGTCAAATACAGCATTAAATCATCACGTGCATACACACGGATGATGGGAAACACCACAAAGCCATTAAGGTACATACCTACAGGACAGCTCTATTCATGTGAGCATGGTTGGTATTAAGAAGTGTAGTGCCTGCATATACAACGGAAATTGACTCGAGCTTTGGCGACACTTTTAATGTCAAAAATAACACCATGGCATGTTTTGCCGGCAGCCCAGTGTGTTCGATCATACTTGTCTTTAAACCAGTTTAGGCACCGTCGAGGGATTGGACACGTAACTTTGGTTCCCAAAGTATACCACACAGTATGTCCCTTTTATTTTCAAGCAATGTGTTCAGTGTGCGATCCATGAGTCGGTGAAGCGGACCAGTGAGCCCCGGGTGGGGTGAAGGGTCCCAAACGCTTGAGCGGCAAAAATGATATATTCGAGCGTCGTGTCAAAGTCACAAAGAAACGCTTGCTGTGTTTGTGCTGTGCTGTGGCGTGTATTGTGTCTTGCTGTGTGGCTGAGGGGAGTTCAAATTCTGTGTGGCGCCTCTGCCAACGTTTGTTTCGTCCCTATGCACATGCAGTTGCATCAAAAGTTGGGACACAATCCAGTTAAAACTTGGCACAACGGACATAGTGTGACGACATTGTTAGGTGAACTGTGGCAGGTGTAAAGAAACATGACGTCAATCCAGACCTGTTGTCCGCAAATAATACATTGACGTGTGAACACCTCCAGATACATTATATACAGTACGTACATACCTACAGTACACCCACACCCAGATGAGCTGGATACACCTCTTCAAAAATCCGGTGGTCTTGTTCCTTGTCCTGCTTACAAACCTGCGCATTTTTTGTCCCATGTCAAGCGTTTGCGTTTGTTTTCCAGTTTTTCCATCCAACGGTAACGTGTTTTATAGCGTACATAGGTGTCCCAATGCATGCATGATAGCGCCCAAAAAGAGGCAGAGAGCGCCTCAGCACGCGCCGATAAACTTTAACGCGCGTCGTCTTTGCGTTTTGACTGCATCGGACCAACGACAAAGAAAAATGTTGGTCGCTGCGGGACGCACGCTGCGTACTATCGAGTTGGAATACTATGGCACGCAAAGCTGGGGTGTTTTATCATCACACACAGTCTCTGGATTTTTAGGGTACACGTTCGTCGCGACAAAATACTTCATTGACAAGGCTCGTTCGACCAACAAAACATTCCAAATTGAGTCAGTTTGGATTTCAGCAGCCCAGATCGGAGCAGCGCATGTCCCATGTTCCATTTGCTTGAGCGTCATGCTGCAGAGATCGAAAATTTACTTCGGTTACTGTTCTCACAGGAGAGCACCAATTGTGCCCAAACTTTAAGTGCGCGTTAACAAGGTTTTCCGGCTCGAGAAATTCGATAGTGCCATTTCATTGGTTTCTTGCAAAAAACAGCAGCCAGGTGGCGGTTTGTTTCGATCAAAACCCCTGGATGTGCCCGAAAAGCGACAACACTAGTAAAAACGTAGAACTGACAAAAAAACTGCAGTGCCAGACAAGAAGTGTCGTTGGTTTCGTCCCAACAACGTGGTGGCAAACAGTACAAGCATTTTTGCTTTTTGTGAGACCGCAATGCGCGCGACAATCTTTGTACACCATTTTTGGGGATTTCCATTTTGGCACAAACTCAACTCGGACAACAAATTGGAATCGGAAGGCAAGTCGTGCCGCATATCTGGCGGGAATGTCGGGCCTTGATTCCCATCCAATAATATTGAAGGGCATTGGTTTCACAGCAAAATCGTCTTCCTGGCGGGCCCGAACGATATCTGGTTGCTGCTGCTTGTACAGTAATAGCTTCACTTGTACAGTATAATTGGAGTGGGCTAGGCCTGAGTCGCCACGCTTGGGCTTGCCCGAAAATAATTATCTGTCGCAAATTCATTGAACGTGGTGAATAAAAACCTACTCACACACAGCATTTTGTGTGACTTACAGGTACTGTATGTACATTGCTTGAAATGTTTACCGTTTAAAACATGTTTTACTCCATACGGTTTTGAGTCAAAACGTGCGTCTGAATTCAACGACGCATAATCTACATATTTTCGGGATAGTCGAATAGATAGGCACGTAACCAGTATGGTTTCATACGCGGCATTGCGTTTTTTGTCTGTAGGCATATATGCACCAGATGCAAGTTGTCGCGCTTTGGCAGCTTCTGCATTCCGCGTTTATATACTCACCTTTGCGGAATTTTGAATTTCTGCAACTAAACTTATGCTTTTGGTCAAACATGTCAGTTGCTGTTTGCGTTAACACGCAACATTTGAGGTCAGCACGCTGGAAGTTGTCATCGTCACGCAAGCACGCACCATTCCGCAAAGGTGAGCAGATAAACACGGAATGCGGAATGCAGAAATTTATGTACCATTCCGCATTTATCTGATCGCAGCCTTAATCTGGCTTAGAATCGTCTGTGATGCTCCAAACTCTCGTGCTCGTGGCGTTGTCCTGAGCGTTCCGGCTGATTTGCCTCCTGCTCCTGATATTGCTCCAGCACTGCTCTCGCGACTTGTGCGATCAATTGGTCGACTTTTCGTTCGACGTGTGTCAGAAACACAAAGCATTGCACCATAACGACCATCCACCAGACCTGCAGTTGTGGTTGTATTCGAACAAATGCACACAAGTACGGTCTGGAATGATGTCGCACAATGACTACATGCACAGGAGTCCGTCCAAAACTTTTCCTGAAAGCGAAAGCACGTCTCGCTGCAGATCACCAGCGTCAATTTAGTTTTTCCAAAACATTTCCGCTGATATCACTATCGAGTTGCCTGAACACAGTGAGCACATTATATCGTGGAAAATGTTTTTAAAAAATATTAATTGACACTAGTGATCTGCACCGAGACGGTACTTTACCACTCATTTTGGATGAATGCCGATCAAGTCATCGTGCGACCAAAGCAGTAAACAGGAAATCAACGGTTACCCACTCACCGGTAACACGATAGGAACCGAAAGGTACACGTATATCCACGGGTTTTCGTTGAGAAAGGCAATATACACAATATGGTAGAACACGTCGAGCGGAATAACGAGCATTGCCGGCAGCAACAACCAGCGTTGATGGCGATAGACACCCAACAATAGCAGAATGTGCGCGAGAACACTTACAGCGCTCAGCCCAATCCAGATGGACGCCACAACTGAAATACATCGAGCGAATGCATTCTTGACGTCCAGATAACGTTTGCCTATGCTTTGCACAAGAAACAAAGCAGCGCGTAACAATGCCTGTTTGGCTGCCGGACCGAGACAGTGTAGCACGCACAACGTGTTTATTAGCGCGCGCTATGCTTGCCCAACAGGAAACTCATTCCCCGCATGCTCATCTTGGTGCCTGAGCGGTGACCGGATTGCTTCCCATAGTTAAAAGGAACCGAACAGATATGCGAACAAAATTATTTTTATGCGTGTGGATGATACCTATGCATACGTGCGTGTGACGCAAGTGCGGCCAGTGATACCCGTCAGACGCCGGTCAGGCACCAGGATACCGTGGTTTGTAAATTTACCAAAGCTCAACGTGTAGGTCGCCCTAAAGGCCACTTTATACTTCGTCTCGTTGCGATACAAAGAACAAAAAACGCTGTATCGTTCCCCCTTTGTATCGAAGGTCGTTTATACTGGTTCCGAGACAACCAACACTCAAACACAAAAAAATATATATAACCAACACGCCACACGCACCAGACAGCTTTTTTTTCTCCGCGACAGATTTAGATAAAATATCTCATCTCCTTTTTTCTCCTCTTTTTTTTCCGCATAGACTTTTGCTTTTTTTGGTTCTTAGTTTCGCTCGACCTGTAAACCCAAAAAACAAAGAAAAATTAAAAATTCCCATTAAAAAAAACCCAATTTAACCCCACCCCACCGGCCCCCCGGCCGGTACCTACCACTGAGCCACCCTTGTTACTCTTCGCATAAACCAACAAAAACCACCCTGCGTGGGGGCTGCCCCAATTCTCTGCTCTCTTTTTTTCTTTGTCTTAAAAAAAATGTTTTTTTTTTTTTTCCCCGTTGGTGTGTGTGTAGGCCTGGCCGCCTGTCTCCAGGGACAGGCATACGCCTGATCCTACATGTAGTAAGCGAAGAATGCCACTCATTCACACCGAGATATCACAGAGAGAAAGGAGGGTGAGAGCCCACCAGTCCTGGTTTTAATTATAAAGTATTGCTGGCAATAGTGGTGTTTGGAAGCCAAAGAATAAAGTCAGTCAGTTCACCCCCCCCCCCCCCCCCCCGCCGGGGGGGGGGCGGGGGACCGTGATCGAGAGGGGGGTTGTGATTCATGTTTTCTTCTTTCCCCCCCCCCCCCTTCTCTCCTTCTCCTTTTTGTTCTCGTCCCCCCACACCACCGCCACAGGGATTTCCCCCCCCCCCCCTCACTAATCCCCGCCGCCCCCCCCTCCTTTTTTTTTTTTTTCTCTCTCTCTCTCTCTTCTTTTTGCGGCAGAGGACACCCCCCCCGCCACACACAACACCCCAACACACACCCCCACCACCCAACAACCACCCACCCACACACTCTCTCTCTTTTCTGTTTCGTCCTGTCGGCTCCGTTTTTTCTTTCTTCCACAAAGCGCAAACATACAAAGAACAAAATGGCACACACCCCACCTGCATACAGACAAACAATATAGCAGTAGACTTACGATAGTCGTAATTCAAGCTATAATGCTAACCACAATCACTGAACATGCCGCGTCTTGCACACGGCAACGATGATTTTAAGACCATCGACCACACAATCAGGAGTACGACCACCAGGAACAACTGAAACTCATTGGTAAAATGCCATCAGCTCATGTCAAAGTTGTCATGTCACTTGCGTTAACAGAAATAATTTTCACAACAACAACGCACCCATATCCATCCGTAGACTTTGGTTGCTTTGTCAATGCGCAATTTCAAACAAACATATACGAACGGAAGCGGAATGCAAATCAACGTTGTGCTGCACCTGATGTCTTCGTCCAGCGGCGCTTCGGCAACTCTGCATGTTACAAAGGTAAAAATTGCGATCTTTGTCAAACATTGTACCTTTGAAGTCTAATATGAACCTGGCTTCTCGATGTGTCGCTTCCTCGTAGCTTGGTGGCGCCGATGCCGGTGCAGCCATCATGTGTCGCTGTTTATAGCAGCCGAACGTCTGTGTCCACAAATCAAAAACTATACATTGCCCACTCAACTAAAGTTAAGAGCCAAAATATATGGGCACTGCCGATATTGCAAGAAATTTTAAATTGTGAAATAATACAGCGTGCAACAAAAAACCCATATTGCGTTTGGCGCATTACGCACCGCCTTGTGTTCAGTGCGCAGGTGACGTTGTCAGAAAACTTGTTTGCATGTCTGGCTGGAGCCACACAGTTTGAACTTCCATGTTGTGACATCATTATGTATTTTTAATGTTCAAAACACTCTTTTATCACAGGAAAACCGCGCACGTGGTTGCATTCACCACGATTTCAAACGCTGTTGTAATTTGAAGCTGTCATTTTTCCACCCGCATGCGGGGTGTTGCTCTGATGTCAACACCTAAGCATGGGCACCCAGTAGTGCCAAGACACATGCTTAAAGCTTTGCATGAACGTGTTCCGGGTCGTTTACAGGAAATGTGAGTGTGAATTCAGGAAGGCACCTGCAACACAGTTTGATGCGTGAGCAAAAATAGTGCATTTCCAAACTACTTCGCATAACCCCACAGTTGTGGTAAAAGGTTACATATTTTCAGTGCCCTGAGGTCCAGATTATGACGCCATAAAGTTCAATAACCTTAACACAGAGAACAACCAAGCGGAAGTTGTGTGGGAGGGAGTACGGTAGTATGGAGTGCTAGTTGTCAATAACTTTAGTGTTTTTCTTGACCTATATATTCCCTCCTGTCAATATTTGGCTGAAAGCTTGTATGAAAACCATCATTTGCTGAGTCGAAACAGAGTGCTGACAGCTATTTATACAAGCAAGAAAAATACCCGCTTTCGCGGGCAAAACGGTGGAAGATGGTTTAACTTCCGATAACGAACATTACAAGGGTTCAACAGATAAGAGTAAAGAAAAGGAGGTATTGTGCGAAGAATTTGAAACTGAAACACGCATACGAAAAGCAGGACAATGTTGTCGCAAAATACTGACAAAGTTTTTCAAATTTTTCGTCCAAGTATGATTTCTAGATTGCTTCGCACAGAAGTTCTTTTTCATTATCTTCATCCGTTGAACCTCTGCATTTTCTTGTTTTATATCAGAAGTTAAGTCAGATCCCACGGCCACCTCGGCCCGGCGCGGCCCGATTCCCACCTCTGCTTCGAAATCGGTGATGTAGTTTCCCTTTACATTGTGACTTCACTATGTGCACTGCCCGAGCACAGATGTGACGAAACTCTGTTTATGAGTTTGCGCGCAGTGATGTTACAGCCCAGCAATGAGATATGCTGTGCTGGTAGGGCTTTTTGGAGGCAAATTTGCCAGCGGCGTTCGCACTGACAAGCCCTGGCGCCTCGGTCTGTCTGTGAACGCAGGGCGATACAGACCAACGTTACTGCATTCAGTACATTGCTATCCTGCTGGCCCGTTGGCTCTCCGCTCAACGCTGGTGTCAGAGAGCGGCCTACGGCTTATTGTCAAAATTTAGATTTATGAATGGTAAAAATGCGTGCAGTGAGACCGTGATTAGAAGATCTAAGAAATTTTTTTCCGGAGGTGGAACGTTCGGCGTTGCGTCAGAAAGTAATGTCAAAAAATCTGAAATGGATCAAGAAACAAGGATCATTCGTTTACAGTGGTCATTTGGAGCCCAAACACTTTTTAAAATTTGCAACTGCCGGTTTTTCTCACCAAAACGCATATCTACTGGTCAAACATAATAAATTCGGACTATATCAATTGTGCCATTGCCAACACACAAATTCCATGTGTGCTCATTCGCATCTCATTGGGGCCCTTTAAAGTACAGGTTTTTATCCTGGTCGAGAATGTATACTTTGAGCCAAGACATGGACTCTAATCAAACACATTGTACGTACAAAAGTCATGTGCATAAATGAAATCTATATATTGTAAAACACAATTTTTTTCAAAAATTGGCTCCTTGTCTGAGCCGAGAATGTGTTTTCGGACCCAAACCAGGAAGTTCGTTGAGGACCTGCGCAATCGGAGATCAGAATTAGAATTAGTGCATTTTTAAACCTTTGTCTACTCATTTTCAGCTCAGTCGAAGTATTTCTAAAATTTGGTTCCCGGTCTGAATCCGGTTTCCGGACGCAGACTGGGACCTATACACCGCACGCATCAGTTTGACCCCCAGATACACCTAATCCGTGGACTGCCTTTTGTCTAAAAAACGACAACAAGAAGAAGACGAAGAAGAACGCTAGCTTTTTGACCATTTGGTTCCATAACTCAAGAACCGCCAGACTGGTTTTGATCAAATTTTGCACAGCCACCGTGAGCTGCAGTCTACATTATGTGCAAAGTTATAGCTATCCAACTACCACACGATGTCAAATACGTAACATCAAAGTTTTTCACTTCTGCAATAACTTCGTTGAGCCATGTTGTGAATGGCGCTATCGCGCCATGTAGTATTCTAGATTACACCCCAAGCCAGATATACACCAACAGCTTCAACCCGACCGGGCCCAAAACTGGTCCATGACATCGTGGACGAAACAGTTTGTGTGATGGTAATATAATGTAGTCAGTTTGGTAGACCTGGCACGCGGGGGCGGTGACAGAGGTCGTTTTGATAGCAAGGTTAGTCTTGTAGGAGAATTCATGCACATATATGCAGGTATGTGGCTTGACAACTTGTTTCACTTGTCTTTTGCAGCAGCTATGTATACATTGGTGTGCCGTGTCAAGCTTAAGGCATATACCCACGCTCTCCCCATATGTAAAACTGAGATCGCGGGCATCCGAACGAAGTGGTCTTCATCTTCAAACTGTTTTTTCTGTTCAGTCAGTTTAATCACAAATAGTAATAGTCGGGCGGAAAAAATAGGCAATTACGGTATATTTGGGGTTCTGGCACACCACGTGTGGTTGAAGGAATTCGTCGGTTTATTGTTAGGTATAGGTTCAGGCTTGCTACTGAGCTAATTGTTAAGCTTAGTGCCCAAACGGAATGAACACCAGAGCCATGAACACAAAGTATAATGTATGGGGACACGAGCCGTCGCAGTGTACCGAATTCTGCTGTTCATGTCTATCTCGTTCATTTTTAGAAAAGCGGCCTTGCTGAAGTCTGAAACCTTTCCTATGTAGTGTGATCAACTTTTGCTCTTTCTGGCCTCATCCAATCCAATAGGTAAAAAACAAGCTACCATAACTTAAAGTAACATTGGGTAACCGATTTTCCTCTGTAACGAAAATACTGCGTACTACCTGCTATTTTTTTATTCCGTGTGTTGTGCACTACGCATAGGCAAACTATGCCAATACGAGCCCAATTTCGGAGGCCGAGTGCTTGCAAAACGAATAGAAAGAGGAAATCCTCATGCACCAGTAAAGTCGTATAGTCCAACCACGGACTCATGAGACGACTTTGTTTGAAATTGGTTTGTGCGGATCCAATAATGTTCCGGTTCCACGTATTTCGGAAATGAAAGAAAGAGAAACGCATGTATTTTTTTAAAACACGCTCTCCACCTCGGTGCGTAAATTCCCTTTTACACCCAAACATTTGTGTGTTGAACAACGTTGAGGTTCGCGTAAGCACGCAACAAATTGAGGTCAGCCAGCTGGAAGTTGTCATCATGTCTCTCAGCCCGATCTCTTTCTTTTGTTAGCGAAAACCCATGTAACCGGTGCATTTTTGAATCTGGCCAAGCAAGCTTTAAAAAAGTCGTCTCATGAGCTGGTGGTTGGGTTGGACGATACACATACATATACTCTGACAATTCTTTTGGGAGAAACTTTTCAAACGCGTTGCCTGATCCGTAAAGCGCATGATGCGTGCACTGGCTATAGCGGTCACGTGACTTCCGTAGCCAGTGCACGCATAATGTGCTTTACGGATCAGGCAACGCGGTTGAAAAGTTTCTCCCAAAAGAATTGCCAGAGTATACAGTAAAATAAAACTACGCCAACACGAGCCCGATTTCGGAGGTGGCAGAGTGAAACATTCACCCGTGGCTGCTGATTTGGGAAATGTTATAATTACTCTTCGTATTATACAACGTGGTGCACGAGGATTTTCACTTTCAGTCCGAAATCGGGCTCATGTTGGCGTAGCTTGCCTTTTTATGTAATGCAGCACAGGCAGTCATTAATGAATTGGTAAACAATCCGAATCATGTAGTTATATATAGATATGTACAACACATTAGTAGATTGATAAGATAATCCAGCTAACGTAGGCGTCACAGGAGTTGCATCCACACCTTATCACAATAACTTATACATAAATATACAACCTATTTTAAGCACGACCGGACTCTAAGTTAGTCCCACCGCTTAGTCTCAAGTCTCCTGATGACGTGCTCAAATACCGTAACCCTAGGGATTAATTGCCAATTTTTGTATGTCCATTTATTTATGTACACAAGTTGAAAAATGTTTGCTTACGCAAACAAACCAGTTGAAATATGGCTCTCTCCGTTTATATAAAAGTTGAATACAATAAGCAAACAAGTTTCTCAGGTCCAGTCGAGACAGTTTGTCTGACTGCAGTTCATTTAAACTTGAAGATTCAGAAACAAGCCATATTTATGGTAATCCAAGGGTTTTGCAGTTGAAGATTCAGACCCATACCATATGTTTGTGGTATGTAGTCATCTGCAAGTGTGAAACCCTTGGATTACCACAAACATGGCTTGGGTCTGGCTCTTCAACTTGAAATGAACTTCAGTCAGACAAACTGTCTCGCACAATTGGAGCATTTTTCAGCATTGAGGTTTGAACTCGATCCAGGTTTCCGGGCTCAGATCATGACCTACAATGAAACGGATGACACCATAAGACTTCTCGACCCCAAAAACCCGCATGCGGTACTGTACATGTTATTTGTGGCGCCAGATGCTTCTATTTATCAGAGATCAAGTTTTCACAGAAGCAGAAGAAGAAGAATTCTGCGCACTTTTTCGCAACGTTTGGTCTCGCAACTTTAGACACCCTCTACTGATTGAGCCCAATTCTGCACACAAAGTAACATAAGTAGCTGTAAGTAGTGTGTAAGTTACTTTATCAATTGAAGCTTCCTAAGTAATTTTACGAGCGAAAAAAAATTTCAGACCCGGCACTAATTCACTCGAGCCATACCTGGGGATATGCGCTACCGCGCATATGCCCCGATTATTTTATATCTTTTTTACTTCACAATGGGCATCGCCTCTTGTGTACGCAGTCTTTCCAAAAGTGTGCATTGTTATTGTAACGGGTAGTTCCATTCCATGTTGATGTCGCGTTTTACATATACATGCTTGGGATACAAAAGAGAAGAGAAAGAGAAAAAAGGTTGGCGGCACCTACTGCGGTGTGATTCCCACTTTAATTTGTGCCATTACGCCCTGAGGAAACTTCATCAACATTCACTAAGGCGCGAATTGTAGTAACCATCGCTTGGATGTTGGTCTGGGTCAAGATAAGGCACCAGCTCACAACGTTCGCATCAGCGTTGTACTGCGGTGATGTGACCATACAGTATCTAAGTTCCGTGACGTAAATTTCCTCATTAATTTCCATTGGAGTCTGACGGCCGTGAAACTGTGAACCATGACTTTTGTGACGTCATATGTTAATAATTTATGTGGACATAATGCATGTGGCTCTGGAATTGGACGTCACCATTACATTTGTACCAGTGCGGTTGGCTGGTCATGCACAAAATGCGCTTTCTTTTCAACAGTTTCACCTACCGTTATAACGAAGCGTTGCGTATGTAACTGTAGGCCGAATTCTGGCTTATAGTGATGTCGTCAAATCCTGTCGTCACATTTTGTCGTCAAACCATACACGTATTATTTTCGTGCTCATTTGGTGTTCATTATTGCTGGTTCGACGACTTTAGTTGACGACATGATTTGACGACAAAACTATTAGCCCGAATTCAGGATGTAGCGCACACGACTTGTCAAATTCAGTGACCGCCGGCTTGCCAATCAGCAAAAAGGACTGTCTGTGTGGGAGTTAGTTGTATTTGTATGTAGGTTCAGCTAGAATTACCTCAACAAGGACTCATACGCACTTAAAGTGCGACTTGTAGTACAGCAATGCTGCGATGACGTGTTCTTCCTGGTATGCTTTTAAGGGATTTGCAGAATAATCGAAGAACGGTATTCGTATGAAGACCATGGTGATGTTGACATCGATACGAAGATTATGGCCAATCTTACAAATGATTGTCAGTTGCGTTGCGAACCAGTATCATCTTGATAATATTATCTCCAACTGTGACCAGATGACAAACGTATCAGTCAGGCGTCACTGTTACGGTAGGTCAATGATTACACTGGGAACAAATAATGGTGAACGAAATCGTGTGTGATGTTTTTCAGAAAGTGTCATAACGGTGGACAGAGTTGCCAGGAGACTGGCGGAGCAACTGAAAGTGAATTTGAGCGATTTGCCACAACCTTCGGACGAACTCAAGCAACTAGCGTTCGAATCATTTTGTGTGCAAAATCCTCAAGAACCAGAATGCCTATTGAACAGGAGAAGAAAACGGGGTTCGACGCCAGCTGAAGCGAAAGTGCTGCAAATCGGCACCAGTGCTGACATATTTAGCCTTGATACATGTCTAGGTGCGTGACATTAGGTCTGGTGTCATTTCTTGATTGTTATGTGAGCATGTACTACGTTTGAATCTCACTTTTAGCTCGCATGGCTGACAAAAGCAGGTGCGTCGGTGGCCAAGTGTATTTCGATTTATCACCTTTTGCCGCTCAGAAGTTCAGCAACGCGACATTAACGTTCGGTGTTGAAAGACCGGACACCGTGGACGAAAGTGTCGAGGCTCTGGTGCGCGTGGTTGTTCTACCGTACACTTCACACAACTACGACACCGGACCGGCAATTTTTGGGCCAGTGACAGTGGTGAGTGAGTGCTTCACTTGTTGACTACTGCCTCTAATTCAACTGTTTTCTAACGCTATTCAAGCTTGCAGAACATTGCGCCATTCAAAAAGGAACAATGGCTTTATGTCACCGGACTTCAGAAATTGGTGGAACGGTGGGCAAAAGGTCCGAACTACGGCTTGCTCATCAGAGCCGTGGATGCCACTCAAGACGATGACACAAACTTGCTTATGCAAAGTTACGACGGTTTTGGAAACAATCCGGTAGGATAATATTTTGGGTGGAAAGTCCGTTAAGTTCGCACTTCCTCATCGATTATGTACAGTATTGTCTTTGAAGCGACTGTTTTTTTCACATGCAGTCAACTCTTATAGTGAATTTGATCGGGACGCGGCGTTTTGTTCACTGTATAGAACACTGTATGTATATGTGTGTGGTAGAAGTTCTCCACGTACCGATACGCTCCGAATTCACGCACCGACACCTGCACAAATGTTTGTGTCGTGTATGTACTGACTGCAATAATGTTGGTCTGTATCGCCCTGCTTTCGCAGACAGACCGAGGCGCCAAGGCCAAAGCTCGTCAGTTCGAACGCCTCTGGCAAACTTGCCTCCAAAAAGCCCCACCAGCAAATCTTATTGCTGGGCTGTAACATCACTGTGTGCAAACTCATAAACAGAGTTTCGTCACATCTGTGCATAGCGAGGGCAGACAGCCACTACAAGCAGTGCACATAGTGAAGTCACAATGTATTTGAGTGCAGTGATGTTGGTCTGTTTCGCCCTGCTTTCGCAGACAAACCGAGGCGCCAAGGCTCGTCAGTGCGAAGGCTCGTCTGTGTGTGTCTCTGTTGCGCTGTTGTGAGTGTCTGTGCGGTGTACTGGCAGCACGCAGCGGTTACTGTTCTGGCGTTACCATAATTTCGGATCTCGAGAACGTTTGCATTGCACACCGTAGTGCATCTTTCGTTACAACGTCATTGTGCTTGCCGCTGTGTCAGAGTGTTTTTTGTGTGTACTTCCGGTCTCATTTTCAAACAATTCGGAAGCCGAAGTCGTTCGCTATGCAGAACAGAGAAATATTCATTGTGGAAAGGGTTAAACACATATTAATTCGGTACCTGCCAAGTCGTTCACCACAATACAGAGATTCATTACATGGAGATCCACACTATAGGGAGAAATGACCATATTCAGAATATTTTTAAACCTCGAGCGCTTTTCAGATGGTTACATTGCAAGCGACACAAATTTTCGACACGGGCATGACAAACTGTGACGATGACAAAGACAGCAGTTGCTGTCGACAAGCCTATACGGTGGGTGTATTTTCATGTGCCATAACTAGACGGGACCCATGCCTACGGCCCGGCTACAGCGCCGCGCCCGTGCCGTGCCCCCCCCCCCACCGAAGACTCGTTAGCATACCCAAAGCTACCCGTGAAAATTGACCCGTCCGCACCTCCGAGGGAGGGGGCCACAAACACACACACAGACGTCTTCCTGTTTTAGTAGTGTAGATTTCATTTCCCAAAATCATTCCGACGAAGAATAATCCCGAATGCTTTTTTACAGCTTGACTTCTCCAGCATTGGGTTCGATTTTATCATCGCCCCCCGTCGGACGCAATTGTATTTCTGCGCGGGTGATTGTTCGACGCAGTGGAATCAGGTTCAGGGTACATAGTTTTATACATTTTATTGCTCAGCTCAAAGGCACGTTACATTTGAGCAGCAGCTGCGACTCTGGGTGAATTCTGGACGTACGCGTGCAGCACGCGTGGGTACGCATGCACGCCTGTGATGCCCTTGGGCAGAATGCACACACAAAGGTTTAGGGGCCGTGTAATTACTGTAATTGCCGCGTGTAATTATTGTAATTATGCTTCTTTCACTTAATCTTCTTATTTACGTATTATTGAGTTGGTGCCGACGCAATAAACTAACTAACTAATGCACCGCGTGCACTGCGTGCACAGTGTTGAAGGCGGTCAAAGGCGTGCATGCGGTGCACGCATACGCACGCGTGCGTACCCTTGCACTGTGCGTTCACCGCTGGGTGGCTTATTTTTGTGCAACTGGATATTATTAAAAAGTTATTAAAAAATATTATTAAAAAAATGGCACGCAAAATACCGATGTTTTGTGCTTATGCAGTGGAATTGCAATTTGTGCAGGTTGCTGAACACCCAACTAACCAAAATGCGGACTTGTTACTTAACTTTTCGCAGTTTCGGCAATCGTGAACATAGACAAATCACGGACAACTGTGAGGCAGCAAAATAAGCCAATAATATCCAGTTGCGCGAAAACAAGCCACCCAGCGGGGCACGCGCAGTGCACGCCTTTGACCGCTTCAACACTGTGCACGCAGTGCACGAGCTGCATTCGGCCCTATACTTTTGTGTGTGCATTCTGCCCAAGGGCATCACAGGCGTGCATGCGTATTATACGCACGCGCGCTGCACGCGTACGTGCAGAATTCACACAGAGTTGCAGCTGGTACTGTACAGTATATGTGTGTAGTACGTGCCAATGCTACTGAGATCTCACGCAGGACTTTTCAGCAGGTGATTACATAGTCAACACGACATGTCATTTTGGGTGTATGGCGTGTGGTAAAAGCTCAGATTATTTGTGGCTCTTGGTGTCCTCATGTGGCGCGTGGTGTCCGCTTGTGGCGTGCGGTATTCGCTCCTATTTTTGGTGGCGCACGGTATTTGTTTTCTTATTTTTTGTTGCACGAAGTACGATGGTATGGTATGGTATCCGGTCATATTTTGTGCAGCGTGCATAAACCACTCGTAACTCGTGCGTCTTATCCGGTCTGAATTTTGTGTGGCGCGCCATATCCACTTTGAATTTTTCTCACAAAATCAAAAAATCTTTAAAATATGCAGCTTATTTTGCGATTCTGAGGCCAGTTTTGGAACCGTTTGATTTAACTATATTTATTTATCAATCATAAAATCAATTAACATTAACTAAATGATGTGTGTAACGTCTCCGAACTCACTATTTTTCGTCAGCAGCCAAAAAATCTGCCTGTTTCTTCTGTACCGCGTGCCACAAGCAGATACCACGCGTCACAAGTGGCCAGTAATAAGCGCCACAAGTATCCGAGCAGATATCGTGCGCCACCAACATATCCCCGCGCCTAAGTATAGCAACCGCGCCCCCTGCCATGTAAAGCAATGCTTGTTTGCAGGACCAACGGACGTTGCACGCGTTGATGCGACAGAAACTGGTGAATGCGGGGGACGTTGGGCCGAGGCGAATTGCGGCCAGTTGCTGTGCGCCATCGGCCTATACTGATCTCAAGATTGTGTACATTGACAATCAAGGTTTGACATCATGGCGTTGCTGCGTACGGTACGTAGGAGGTACCTGCCAGTTTTCATAAACCAAGTTTTTTCCAGGTGTCATATCGAAGAGCAGTTTACCCGACATTTCCGCCGGCCGATGCATTTGCACGTAAGATCTAAGATCTACTATCCTGTTCCTGTGAGTAAAATTATATCGTTTAATGTGTCTATAGTGTATTATACACCGTTTCGTTTCCAAGTTTCAATGTTTTTTGTGCTTCAACGGCTTCCGGTGTTGCGTTTGTTAAGTTTGGAAGATGTACAATCTGTGATTGAATTGCGTATTTGATGACGCAGCGCGCTTGTCCGTGCGAGAAGTATCCTTTTCGTGTGTTTTAACTTTAAATAGAAATCGTGCAAAATAAGAATTGACGAAAGCCTGTAAATAGTTTTTTTCAAAATACCGCTGTGGCACAAATAGGTTGTCTGGGCATCATAGACACTCCAATGTGAAGGTAGTACGGTACTTTGGCTTAAAATTTTTAAACGCGCAAAACCAGCAAGAATCGCCCGTCTTCCAGTTGGTATTGTTATGGAGTCAACAATAACGAATGGCCATTTTGCCTGACCCTTACTTTTCAAACTGCGCCCTCTATCAGCATTGTTCACCTGTAATGGGATATTCTTACTGGCAATGAGCGTTAAAAAATTTTGCAGTGTCAAATTTTGAGTCTGGTTTTTTGTTTCGCGCCCGGTCCTATCTATGATTGATTTATGGATCATCAGTTTAACTGTTGTATTCTCGTTGTGTGCGTGACAGTTCAGTGTACTTTTGCACTTCTTCGCTATTTCTGTTCATTGTCTTGAATTGTTTTCATTTTTGGCAAGTCGTAACACTCATTTCATTCAAAATAAATAAAGCTATATTATTTGACAGTCGTAAGTTGATGAAAAGACAGGCTACCTATATATATCACACTCTGTCCGGAATTTTGTGTCACAAACAGGAGTTATTCACATGAAAACTTTAAAACTGCACTGCCAGTGAGAGGTGTGGGTGAAGCGTGGGTAAGCCAATCCCCTCGGTACTACGGTATACAAAACAATTATGTGTAGGTGTACATGTTTTGCTGAGCTAGCAATTGCATTTGACGGCCTAAAGATAAAAAAGTTACCCAATGCTAAAATCGCCAATTGAATCAGACGTGGAGAGGATTGTCCAATAATATTTACCGGTCCAGTGAAGACGACAAAACAAAACGTTGTTTAACGGAAATCAGGGTTCTGCATGACGTTTGTCGATCAGGATCTGGGCTTTTTTCCAGTCAAATACTTGACCGCCATGGCTCGGTAGTAATCCAGGGACTTCATATCCTTGCGGGTGGGATCCTGTGATGGTGAAAATCGTTCATTAAAAGATGTTCATTAAAATCGTTATACCTAGGTTTATGTACATATTTATGTGTTATGTATGTACACTGTGCCCATAAAGGGTTTGGAATGTATGTTTTTTTGGCGTCTCCCGAAATGAATTTCGAAAGTATTATGGAGTGAAATAATCCCCCGTATGCCTGGTTGGTTCCCGTGGTGGACGGGCAATTGAGCAAAGCACATTTGAGTAAGACCACTTTGAGCAAGTGAAAAAGAGCAGAGTCCAAAAGAGCAGAGTGTAAGCCTAAGCCCAAGCCTGATACCAAAATCAGCCTAAGCCTAAGCCATTGGAACAAAATACTGTAAGTGCTCTGCTCTTTTTCACTTGCTCAAAGTGGTCTTGCTCAAATGCGCTTTGCTCGATTGCCCGGCCACCGGTTCCCGTACTGATTGTACACTGTGGGTGTGTGCGCGAAATAACAAGTGCGAGTGACACAGAGGCAGCTGGGAATATCCGGTTTTTTTTATAGCACTGGAACTACATACTCAGGCACTGATTTACGCGGATTGTTTCGCAAAACAGTTTTTTTCAGGGACATAACCGTAGAAAACCCCATACCCCGCCCCGATACATACATACATGTACCTTGGCCATTTCATCCCAATGTCGCATCCTGACGAATGTTCGATAGTCGGGATGGGATTCGAATTGTCGAACCTCATCATCGTTCATCACCCCGCCCTGCCATTCCAGCGTGCGTTTGCTCGCCCACGTCAGTTATGAAACATATTAGCAGCATCACGCAACTTTCTATCTCATAACACAATAAGAGAGAAAACGGCGGAACTGACTGTCATAATATTGCTTGTCGACAGCGCACAAGTACCGTTTTGCATGCACATGTGCACGAACAATGTCCGTCACATCGCGATCGAATCCGTGCGATTCCAGGTAATCGGCACCGACGTTGCCGTGATCCTGGGTGCCCAGATTAGTGCCTTCGAACGTCATGTTCTTGTGCTGCTTCTGCTCTCCCACCAAGTGGCCAATATCGTGGAAGAATGAACCCAAAATGATCTGAAAATCAATGTGATGCCAGTGCAGGAACAAGTTGGTACATAAGTAGCCTGTAAGTAGCGTCATCCTGTTATCATGTCCATCACTGATGTTGCACTGTGTTATGGGGGCAGTTGGTATCAGGCGGGGGGGGCCAAAAAAAAAAAACCCAAAAAAAAAACCAACCAAAAAAAACCCAAAAAAAAAAACCAACCCACCCAAACCCCCCCCCCCCAAAAAAAAACACACTATACCACCAGTCATATAAATTACAGAGGAAATCACCTTACCGCATCGCAGTATCCTTCCGCCTCTGCCTGCATGCCAGCCTGAATGCTGTGTGCTGTCTTTGACAGGGATTCACCCAAATAGTCGCTCTCCCCATATTTGGTGAACAATGAGAAGATTTCGGTCAATTCGTCTTCAACCGGGAGGTCAGGCATACTGGATAACGAAATAACGGAATCTCGCTTTCAGGGCCAAAATATTATCGAAACAGCGCTGCCGATCCCTTCCTGGAACAAGACTCGCACAAACTGTTTTTAAAAAACACATTGGACCTTGAACATGCTGCTTCTTAACCCAAAGATAAGAAGCACATTTAGAGCAAGCAGCAGACAGAACTACTCTAATGCACAGGGTGACCCAACAATTAAGGAAACCTTTTGTTATTAGGCTGGATCTCGGCTTCGGTTCCAAACTACGAACCGCGTTCGAAACTTTTGTTTTTTAGTTTTATAGGTACAAAAATTGGCTGCCCAATTTGCTTTGACATATGAGCTACTGTACTCCCGTTTTGTGACGTGCGTTAATTACACTGTTGCATGCGCGTTTTTTGCAACCAGACTGACATGCAGGCTGCGTGATTTCAATTTGTCATCCGTCACAGTGACTCAGGAAACAGAACTTGAACGCAAAATGCAAGGCAATTGAAGGTTTTGAATAAAGTGTAACACGTCTCTCCAAATACAACGGCGGAAATACAGCCTGACCGAAAAACCTTTCCTTAATTGTTGGATCACCCTGTACATGCATTTTTAGATAACATTCAATGCACAAGCAGTCACTGAGTGACGCAATGATGTACGGTGCGGCTATACCTGGTTGCCACCAATACAAAAACATAGTGCACGAAGCATATCATGCACCGCCGAAACGGAATTGTTGCAAGACGGCAGCACACGTTCGGTCAGTCTAACTTTTCAGATGTAAACGAACTTTATTCATCTCATCGGAAACTGTCATCCGCAATGAAGTGAATAAGGAAGACAAGGACCGGCACGCTATGGAATGATAAGGAGCACCAATATCATGTGACAATAATGTTTGCAAAAGTAATCACACGTTATAAAGGCTAAGTACATACTAAGACCGTCAAAACAACGTTTCAGCGATACTGTATCTTTATGTTAAAATTATCGCAGAATTTGAGGGGCCTGTGCCATAAAGCACGGCTATTTCAGAATGTTTTTTTTGAAAACACAACCCTGATTTTGATCACGACCCAGAATTGAAAAAGTTCAAAGCGAATGACTGACGATACAGGGATCACAGTTTTGCATTTTCACCCAAAAGCGCCTGCAGTTTCTGCGTGAGCATGATGTTGCCCTTCAGCTTCAGTTTGCCGGCCATGAATGCCTAAAGATGGAAGAGTAAAAATTTTGGAACCGCTAAATTAATAAAGAAATACGAAAAACGCCAAAAAATTGTAAACCTGTTGCGGATTGAGCTTTCCGGTGACCAAGTTGACCATGTCCCCATCCTCAAGCATCAGCGTTGTATTGGCCTTGCCCTGTTTCGGCTCACCCGTGTAAATGGCACCCTTGTCGTTCTTTAGGTCCACGGCTGGAAATGTGTTCAACTTGCAGTTTCTAATTTTGGTACGGTTTTCAGCGTACATTATAAAATTCTGCATTTGTGGTGGGTTCTGGCCGAGATCGTTATTGTTGTTGGTCATGCGCATTGGTGGCAAACGTGTGAGACTGGCGGAAGTTTTGTAAAGCCCACTTTACCCGTGGTTAGGCTAGGTCTGCTGGGTTTTGACAAGACGAACATAAACAGGTACTGTATAATCAAATCCCTTACTGTATTTGGCGACCTCCTTGCCATTCTTCTTGATCACCCACAAGAAGACTCCCTTGACCTTCTGCACGAGTTCGGGCCGATCTTTGAGTCGATTGGCCAGCTCGGTGAACACAGCAGCACTCTCCAGATCACCGGTGCCCATGTTGCTGTTGTTGGGTGATGTTTCAGTCGATGGGTGGCTGAACTGCGATGTGATGCGATGCAGATCGACGTAACCGCTCGCGATCGCGACCACGCCCGTTTCTTTCACCTGAAAAAAACAGAGGCGGTCAGATTATCTGGTCGTTTTGATGACTTGTATAATCGTAAGCTGTCAATGGGCATGATAACAGTGTGCCTATTCACAGTTACCAACATTTTGAACTCACGCACTACATATAGGTATCGGTATACACACGTGCAACAGCACCTAGGTAACATAATTGAACTAAGGGGAACTGTAAAATCGCTGAAAACATTGACCTTAGTCTGAAAATGGATACGATTTCCGTCACGCCAAGTCTCGGTCACCAACGTTTGTCCGGGCACAACTGGTTTCGCAAATCGGGCCTAAAATGTTGGAGAATAAAAGCGCGGTGCCAAAACAACAACACCATGCTGCTGTACATCAAAAATAAAGGTGTTGCACAACAGCCTGTGTTGGAGCGTTTCAAAGCATCAAACAGTGTTGCTACTGCATTGCGCACAGCACACTGCCCCACACGGCCATGCGCCGGAGATGTTTTGTGCATAACTTTGATGCGCTTCTTTTACCGCCGTGTGCCTGTCGCGTTATCAGTGCAACATTGTGCACTGTACATGGTCACACACACACGCGCACAAGTAGGCACAATTTATGAGCGTTTTTTGGTGCGCCGCCACTTGGTTCGCGCAATGTGTGACAAAGAGCTGCGCACTGAACAAAAGGATTTTTTTGCAAGTTTTCATGCCAACATATACAATACCTTGACGGCCTTGAAATTATTTGCATCGTTGTTGCCATATTGTTTGAGCACATGTCGCACAGCGAAACCGAATGAACACAAACCATGGGCGATCGGCTTCTTGAAACCTAGATGAAAGATACAGTACATATGTAAAAGCAAGCTACACCACCATGAGCTCGATTTCGCTGCTGGCAGAATAGTGAAACATTTTGACGCGGCTGCTGATTTGGGAACACGTTGAAGAATACAAAAATGGAGCATGATGATTTTCTCTTTATATTCGTTTAGAGGATGCGTCCACAAAAATGACCAACCCATCATGCTAGCAAATTCGGGATCGATGTGCAACGGATTGAGGTCACCGCCACCCAGTCGGTAAATTGCTGCCTGAATTGACGAGGGAAAGGTGGAATACATGCGCTAGGGAACGAAACCTGTGACAAGGTTGAGATGTGCGCGCACCTGATTCAATGGCATCTGTTGTTCAATGACTGCATCCGGCTGTCGCTTGGGCACCGCGACGGCCTTGCGTTCAGCATCCGACGACCGCGGCCCTCCGAAGTTGCCGTCACCGACCTGTTTAGAACATGGGTATAGACGGTGGTTTATCATCCAATAAAGAGGGTAACAAACATTGGATTGGAACTAATTAGGTATATTGAAGGAGCAACCTGGAATATCGAATACTGTCCGTAGGCCAACTTCTTGCCAGTGTTTTCGTCGTAGTTGACAACTGGAAACACACAAAAGCAGTAATAAATTAGTCATGAATCAAAGCTTCCGAACGAACCGTCAACCAGTATGACAGCGCCCGATCCTTTGTCCATGATGTCAGCAATACGACCTTCGCTACGGATTCGACCCTCCGCCGGGAATGGCTCAAACACTTCGAGGTACTGTTCACCATGTAGAACCTGAGGTATATATGGAAACACTAGCAGCGACACAAAAGTATAATACACAAATCGTACAACTACACCTTAGTCGGATCGGGCGTGAAGCCTTGCACCGAGCTCCAATCAATGCCAGTTAGTCCGTGTGCAACGGCGTACGTCGGCAGCACCATGAATCCTTCAGCACCTTCGAACACGAAATTCAAATCGGTGGCCGGTGCACCAACTGCAAAGGTGGGACAGCAATTACGTACGGTTCATCTCAGAATTTAATTTTTGTAACCATAATCATTACCTCCCAGCGCGTACAGTATCGCGTCGCGCGTGGTGTAGGAGGAATAAACAGGTTTCATCTTTGATGCCTTGGCGGCTGCCTGAAATTTTAAAAAAGAATATGGTTTCGGGTATTCAACACGTGAAAAGGCAACAAGGTATTGTCGCTTAGTTAAACCAAACGTACTATGTTGATACGCCCATCATCCGGGACACGAATGTTTGACTGAGGTTCGTTCGCCTGTTCCTCAACTGCGCCAAGCGCCGTGATTAGACCCATGGTCACTTCTGAAAGTCATTTGGTGAGAGCATAGAAACGCATGAAACACAAGCCGAACTTGATCCACCGACCATCAATGCCGTTGAAGTGTTTGGCCCCGGTCATGTCCGTGATTCGTTCCCAGTTGTCACGCACTGCAAATCACCGAGTCTTCTGCTCTGGTAACATCCCTGGTCGACAAAACATTAACTGAGCTAACCATCCTCTGGTTGTGTGTTCACACCGCGCAATACCGCGCCGTTGCTGCGATACCATTGGTCTGAAAACGAGTTGAAACGTTTTCGCACGAACTTGATCATGGAACCGTAAACACGACCAACTTTGACCAAACCATCCAGCGCCTGCCTCGAACACGCCACCCGTTTCGTCACAGTCTTCGTGACACAACCACACTGTCAACGGGGTGACGAACTCCGGTTTGAGAATGTCTACCGTTTCCTGGAAGAAACATTGCCTGAATGATCAAGGCAGAACGAAACCAGTTACAAAATTGCTATGCGAGAAACATTGAAACTGTGCATGCCATTACCTACAAGTGGCGCGCATTCTGGTCACACTGTACCTTTGGCATTGATGTCATTGTCAAACGCGATCCAGCTGTGGGCACAAGTGCATTGACTTTGATGTTGTATTTGACACCTTCACGCGACAGGGTGTTCGCCAGACCCACCAAACCCAACTTGGCTGAAATAGACACAAGTGAAACATCACGGCAGCTTTTCATTTATTTTCATTCGAACCAACCAGCAGAATAGTTGGACTGTCCAAAATTGCCATAGATGCCCGAATTTGATGACGTCATAATGACACGACCAAACTTCTGTTGTCGCATGTACGGATAAGCAGCTTTGGTGACTGAATAGGCGCCTCGCAAGTGCACCAGTTGGACAAGGTCTGCAACGTCGAGCCCACATGTTTCATTTTCGAAACATCAGAAAATGAACAAAAGCTGTCACACACCCCAATCCCGATCGGTCATGTTCAGGAAGGACTTGTCGCGCAGGATGCTGAAACATTTTAAAATTGTTTCCTTGACATCAGCTTTGAACCAGGCGATCAAATCAAACGATACTGTTCATGAACATGCTGCCTGAATATTTCCACTTACCCAGCGTTATTGATGACGATATCTGCAAGTGGAAATTAAGTGATATCAATTGTCAAATCTTGCAAATCGATCAAAACACATAATCAAAATAAATTATCGGGCCAACCGATTCTGCCGTAAGTGTCAATAGCTGTTTTCACAATTCTATCACCATGCTCAACCGAGTCGTAGTTTGGCACCGCACGACCGCCCTTGGCTTTGATTTCATCAACAACCTAACACAATACGAGTGAACATGGCCTTGATAACTCAGGAGATCAAAACAGTGAAAAAAGCGAACAGCACTTTGTCAGCCATCGACCGACTGCCATCTTTCTGTCCGTGAGCATCGCCACCCAAATCGTTCACTGAAGTCATCAGTTGGAGAATTGATAAAACTTCGAGCGACACAACCAAAATTGAAGGGCATAATGATCGAAATTGAGCCAAACAGTTTCACCCACCAACAACTGCGCATCCGCGTTCGGCAAGCATCAGTGCATAAGTGCGACCCAGACCTGGAACATCGTCATTTTTTTTAAATTTTTGGGCTTTTACAAAAAATTAAGATGATATCGATGCCCCGAACCTCCACCGGCGCCAGTGACGATCGCCACTCGACCATCGAACTTGAGCGATTTACTTGACATGCCGGGATCAAGTTGGCGAAAAAAGCATAAAAAGCGCGAAACCTTGTCGTTTTGTGAGTTTTGAATTCAGCAAAACTGTCAGCTTGTTTTTGCAGCACACACTGACTTGCAACGCCTATACCTGACACGTCGCCCCAATACACAAGCGATGTTTTATGCAAGCGCGAACCTAATGTTGTAATTTACGTGTTGCTTGCACTGCACTGCATGGCTGTGCATTGCCTTGCTGCATTGTTTGCGTTCTCGTCGCGTTTCGGAAAATTAAAAACGCGAGAAAAATAATTTGGTGCTCAATTGTTGCGTTTTGTTTATTTTCCATTTGATGCCACATGATGGACAGAATACGAAATCTCAAGAATTCGCTCACGGGCTCGTCAGAACAGGGAGCTGAACGATTGGATAACGATGCAGAAGGTGGTGGCACACCCAATACTGACACTGAGCCGACGTGGAGGGATGAAGTACGTTTTACTTTCTAATTTTTTTGGCGTTTGCCACGAATGGAAGAATTGAAACTTCATTTCCTTAACTTTTTTGTATTCAGTTCAACGAAGCGACGACGTTGAGTTGGGAGAACAGAATCTACGGTTTCGTCTTCTTCTTTGCCCTTGGTCTCGTCATTTCCGTATTGGTCAGCAATTTTTTCATTATTCTTGAGTGTTTTCCACAAACATTGGACTGTCTTTCAGGCGAGCGTGATGCTCTGGCTGCACAGTTACAACAGTTTCGCGGCTCTCACTTCGCTCGGCAGTGTTGTCTCCATGTTCAGGTTATCATTTCTTGTTTCGACAATTCTTATGGGGTCAAGAACTATGAAAAACCATAACCCGTTCGCCATTTTCAGCACCATTTTCCTGATGGGTCCTCTGAAGCAGCTGAAACAAATGTTTGCACACAAACGAATCTTTGCCACCATCATCTTCCTGGTGTCGATTGTGCTGACCATTGTGGCAGGCGTGGTGGTACGTGGTCTCATTTTACTTTCACACAATTCGTGACTGGTCAGTGGCAAAATGAAATTACTATTTCTCAGCTGCAAAAAGCCCTGCTGGCACTGATGTTCGTTGTGATTCAGTACGCAGCAATGCTCTGGTACTCTTTGTCCTACATTCCTTATGCACGGTTAGTTTAAGCGGGGATTATTGCTTTCTCGTTAGTTGTGACAGAAATGGTTGTGTGTAGCACTTGGAATGTATAATACCCACAGAGTATGCCGACAAGGCAAGGGGATTCCGTATCTTTTCGGTCCAGCGTACTTTTCCGTCCACAGTACTTTTCGGTCCATGTCACCTTTCGGTCCAGGTGCTTTTCGGACCCGGTACGATTCGGTCCAGGTACATTTCGGTCCCCGAACCTTTCGGTCCAGGTTCGTTTCGGTCCATGTACTTTTCGGTCCACCCCAATTATTTGAGTCCCTGGTTCAAAATGCGCTACAAATGAAATGGACATCGATAATCAGTACCGCATGACCAAAAAATCCCTTTCCATAGTAAAGGGCCATGTATGCATTACCCATCATTCGCGCCCCAGCCCGTTGTTATGTTGTCTCGTTGAAACATCAAGCTTGTGTGGCTTGGGTGAGGTTTAGAAACCCCACAAGCCTAAGCCTTACGACAAGTGTACGTCTAAGCCCATCCCTGAACAAGCCATATAAGCTTGATGTTTCAACGAGAAAACATAAGCAACGGGCTGGGGCGCGCATGATGGGTAATGCATCCATGGTCCTTTAGTATGGAAAGGGATTTTTTGGTCATGCGGTACTGATTATCGGCGTCCATTTCATTTGTAGCGTATTTTGAACCAGGGACTCAAATAATTGTGGTGGACCGAAAAGTACATGGACCGAAACTGGACCGAAAGGTTCGGGGACCGAAATGTACCTGCACCGAATCGTACCTGGTCCGAAAAGTACCTGGACCAAAACGTTAGCGGACCGAAAAGCACCTGGACCGAAAGGTGAGATGGACCGAAAAGCACTATGGACCGAAAAGTACGCTGGACCGAAAAGATACGGAATCGGCAAGGGCACCACTGGACTGCATGGGGCAGCACTAACAAATGGCTGAAAATTGACTGAACTGAAACAAAACTTCTCCCAGTGTCTTCAGGGGCGCTGAAAACGATTATGAAATCATTTTAACATGGGAAGTGAGCCTGACACCAAAAATGATGAGCATAAATGAGCCTAATGCACTATGTATTTCTTGACTTAACGCTTTCTCAGTCCGGTTTCTTCCCCACCCAGAATAATCCTCCGGCAGTTTTGTCGGAGGGGAAGGTTTGAGAGTAGGACCTGTAGTTTTGAGAATGCAGCAGCACTGACTTTTAGGAAGCAAAGCATTACCAGTTCGTGGGTAAGTAAGCCAACGAGCTACATTGATTTCAGGGAATGGGTCACTAGGTGTTTTTGTGCATGTCTCGATTGACCAACATTCATCGCGCTGCGGTGAATTCCAATACAACTGCCTTCTACATTTACATGCGTTATACATAATGTACGTAAATGCTTCGTATGTATCTTCAATGTGACTCTAATATTTATGTCGTTTATGTTGGCTTGGCTCGACAGCCAAACCCGAGGTGTTAAAGGTGTAATACAATAAATTTTCAAGTCACACTGTTTCTTCACATGTCTTCCTTATTCTTCATAATAAACACCGGTTGTGTGCGAGCAGTTTAGTCGTGACATGAGTCATAAACAATCGCGTGAATTCTGGACCACATCATTGTGAAGCCATTTTTGTTTGGGGCGTATGGCTCCTCGGATTTTTTTACCTGTGCACAATACTGAGCTGAAACTGATTTTCTCTGTAGCAATGCTTATTGTTTTAGCTCAGCGTTGTGCTACTTATACATATCCAGTGTTGAATTTGACTTAAATTTTGTTCTCGAAAGTACCGTGTGCAGTTGTTATATAAAGTTACTCTCCTCAGAATCAGCTTGCTTTATTTATCAGACGATTATTATACTGCGTGACCAAATGATTGTGAGTCTGTCATATGATTTTGCATTGTACAAAAAAGTGATTGGACGCGAATAAAAATGAATCAATCAAAAGCTACAATATGAGACATTGCATCAGTTGCTGAATAAAAATAAGAGTCACTGGCAGCTGTGCACTGCAACTATAGGTAAGGTAAATCTTATTATCAAAGGGGGCCTTTCGCATTGCAAACCCGCTTCAAACCTCGCACGTGTTGTTCAGCATACGGCCAGGAGATGCCCTTCAAGAGGAACATTCGGGAACAAAATAGTACATAAATCTACCTGCGCATCAGGCAACTCGCCTGATGACAAGGCAGTAAGCGCAGAACGTTCACCACGATATTGCCCCTGCTCACTATAGATCGCTTTCTATTCGAATGCAACGATGTCAGCTGCTGCTAAATGTTCAAGTGCGTCACGCTGAACAATTCTTGAAGTGCGAAAACGAAATGAAAGCGAAATTCAAGAGCGCTGCAAGTTCATGCGAAACACATCGCCTACACCTTTTTCATCAAGCAGTGCCTGAATGGCTACGCGCACAGAAAAACACACCCCCCCCACCCCCCACCCCCCCCACCCAAAAAAACAAAAAAAAAAAAACCCCCACACCAAAAAAAAAAAAAACCCCAAAAAAAAAAAAAAGCAACCAAAAAAACGACGACACAACACAAAACAAAAGAGAAAAAAAATAAATAAAAAAAAAAGAAACAAAAAAAAAAAAAAAGAACAAAACCAAAAAAAACAAACAACACAAAGCAAAAAAACACAACACACGCCAAAACAAACACAGACAACCAAAGCAGCACCAGACACCCGAAAACAGCGAAGCAACAAACAAAAAAGCCCCAAACCCCCCACAGAACAAACCCACCACGAACCCCAGCAGACAGAGCACCAAGAGAACACGGGAACAACCCCACAGCCCAGCAAAAAAAAAGCAAGGCGAAACCAAACAGCACCAAGACCCTTTCGAAAGAAACCAGCGACAGGCAGACGAAACAAGCACCAGCGAACAGGCAGGGAAAAAAAGAAAGCGAACAAGGAGCAGGGGCAGGCGAAACGCCCGACCCCACAGGCGAGCCAACCAGAGAAGAGCCACTCCGACCCAAGGCCCGGCCCAACAACAGAGGAAGCACGAAAAGCCCCAAAGAACCACAGCAGCACAGCCAGACACAGCACACCAGACCGCGCACACACAAGACAGACCCACGGCACGCAGAAACGCAAAAAAAGCAAGCGACAGAGAGAACAAACAACCACAACCAAAACAAAAAATTCAACACTGGATATGTATAAGTAGCACAACGCTGAGCTAAAACAATAAGCATTGCTACAGAGAAAATCAGTTTCAGCTCAGTATTGTGCACAGGTAAAAAAATCCGAGGAGCCATACGCCCCAAACAAAAATGGCTTCACAATGATGTGATCCAGAATTCACGCGATTGTTTATGACTCATGTCACGACTAAACTGCTCGCACACAACCGGTGTTTATTATGAAGAATAAGGAAGACATGTGAAGAAACAGTGTGACTTGAAAATTTATTGTATTACACCTTTAACACATCGGGTTTGGCTGTCGAACCAAAGCCAACATAAACGACATAAATATTAGAGTCACATTGAAGATACATACGAAGCATTTACGTACATTATGTATAACGCATGTAAATGTAGAAGGCAGTTGTATTTGCACGCTGATAATTCACCGGCAGCGCGATGAATGTTGGTCAATCGAGACATGCACAAAAACACCTAGTGACCCATTCCCTGAAATCAATGTAGCTCGTTGGCTTACTTACCCACGAACTGGTAATGCTTTGCTTCCTAAAAGTCAGTGCTGCTGCATTCTCAAAACTACAGGTCCTACTCTCAAACCTTACCCTCCGACAAAACTGACGGAGGATTATTATGGGTGGGGAAGAAACCGGACTGAGAAAGCGTTAAGTCAAGAAATACATAGTGCATTAGGCTCATTTATGCTCACTCATGTTTTTTGGTGTCAGGCTCAGTTCCGATGTTAAAATGATTTCCATAATCGTTTTCAGCGCCCCTGAAGACACTGGGAGAAGTTTTGTTTCAGTTCAGTCAATTTTCAGCCATTTGTTAGTGCTGCCCCATGCAGTCCAGTGGTGCCCTTGCCGATTCCGTATCTTTTCGGTCCAGCGTACTTTTCGGTCCATAGTGCTTTTCGGTCCATCTCACCTTTCGGTCCAGGTGCTTTTCGGTCCGCTAACGTTTTGGTCCGGTACTTCAACCAGGTACGATTCGGTGCAGGTTCGCCCCGAACCTTTCGGTCCGTTCGTCCATGTACTTTTCGGTCCACCACTATTATTTTAGTCCCTCGTTCAAAATAGCTACAAATGAAATTAACGCTAATAGTACCGCATGACCAAAAAATCCCTTCCATACTAAAGGACCATGGATGCATTACCTCATGCGCGCCCCAGCCCGTTGCTTATGTTTTCTCGTTAAACATCAAGCTTATATGGCTTGTTCAGGGATGGGCTTTGGGCTTAGACGTACACTTGTCGTAAGGCTTAGGCTTGTGGGGTTTCTAAACCTCACCCAAGCCACACAAGCTTGATGTTTCAACGAGACAACATAACAACGGGCTGGGGCGCGAATGATGGGTAATGCATACATGGCCCTTTACTATGGAAAGGGATTTTTTGGTCATGCGGTACTGATTATCGATGTCCATTTCATTTGTAGCGCATTTTGAACCAGAGGGACTCAAATAATTGGGGTAGACCAGAAAATACATGGACCAAAACGAACCTGGACCGAGAGGTTCGGGGACCGAAATGGACCTGGACCGAATCGTACCTGGTCCGAAAAGCACCTGGACCGAAAGGTGACATGGACCGAAAAGTACTGTGGACGGAAAAGTACGCTGGACCGAAAAGATACGGAATCCCCTTGCCTTGTCGGCATACTCTGTGGGTATTATACATTCCAAGTGCTACACACAACCATTTCTGTCACAACTAACGAGAAAGCAATAATCCCCGCTTAAACTAACCGTGCATAAGGAATGTAGGACAAAGAGTACCAGAGCATTGCTGCGTACTGAATCACAACGAACATCAGTGCCAGCAGGGCTTTTTGCAGCTGAGAAATAGTAATTTCATTTTGCCACTGACCAGTCACGAATTGTGTGAAAGTAAAATGAGACCACGTACCACCACGCCTGCCACAATGGTCAGCACAATCGACACCAGGAAGATGATGGTGGCAAAGATTCGTTTGTGTGCAAACATTTGTTTCAGCTGCTTCAGAGGACCCATCAGGAAAATGGTGCTGAAAATGGCGAACGGGTTATGGTTTCTTTCATAGTTCTTGACCCCATAAGAATTGTCGAAACAAGAAATGATAACCTGAACATGGAGACAACACTGCCGAGCGAAGTGAGAGCCGCGAAACTGTTGTAACTGTGCAGCCAGAGCATCACGCTCGCCTGAAAGACAGTCCAATGTTTGTGGAAAACACTCAAGAATAATGAAAAAATTGCTGACCAATACGGAAATGACGAGACCAAGGGCAAAGAAGAAGACGAAACCGTAGATTCTGTTCTCCCAACTCAACGTCGTCGCTTCGTTGAACTGAATACAAAAAAGTTAAGGAAATGAAGTTTCAATTCTTCCATTCGTGGCAAACGCCAAAAAAATTAGAAAGTAAAACGTACTTCATCCCTCCACGTCGGCTCAGTGTCAGTATTGGGTGTGCCACCACCTTCTGGATAAGAGTCTGGTGGTCAGCTCCCCTGTTCTGACGAGCCCGTGAGCGAATTCTTGAGATTTCGTATTCTGTCCATCATGTGGCATCAAATGGAAAATAAACAAAACGCAACAAGAATTGAGCACCAAATTATCTTTCTCGCGTTTTTAATTTTCCGAAACACGACGAGAACGCAAACAATCCGCGGCAATGCACAGCAGTGCAGTGCAAGCAACACGTAAATTACAACATTAGGTTCGCGCTTGCATAAAACATCGCTTGTGTATTGGGGCGACGTGTCAGGTATAGGCGTTAAGCAATTAAGTATCTCTAGAACAAGCTGACAGTTTGCTGAATTCAAAACTCACAAAACGACAAGGTTTCGCGCTTTTTATGCTTTTTTCGCCAACTTGATCCCGGCATGTAAAGTAAATCGCTCAAGTTCGATGGAGCGATGGCGATCGTCACTGGCGCCGGTGGAGGTCCGGGGCATCGATATCATCTTAATTTTTTGTAAAAGCCCAAAATTTAAAAAAATGACGATGTTCCAGGTCTGGGTCGCACTTATGCACTGATGCTTACGAACGCGGATGCGCGTTGTTGGTGGGTGAAACTGTTTGGCTCAATTTCGATCATTATGCCCTTCAATTTTGGTTGTGTCGCTAGAAGTTTTATCAATTCTCCAACTGGTGACTTCAGTGAACGATTTGGGTGGCGATGCTCACGAACAGAAGATGGCAGTCGGTCAATCGCTGACAAAGTGCTGTTCGCCTTTTTCACTGTTTTGATCTCCTGAGTTATCAAGGCCATGTTCACTCGTATTGTGTTAGGTTGTTGATGAAGAAAATACAAAGCCAAGGGCGGTCGTGCATGCAAAACTACGACTCGGTTGAGCATCGTGATAAAATTATGAAAACAGCTATTGACACTTACCGCAGAATGGTAGGCCCGATAATTTATTTTGATTATGTGTTTTGATCGATTTGCAAGATTTGACAATTGATATCACTTAATTTCCGCTTTGCAGATATCGTCATCAATAACGCTGGGTAAGTGGAAATATTCAGGCAGCATGTTCATGAACAGTATCGTTTGATTTGATCGCCTGGTTCAAAGCTGATGTCAAGGAAACAATTTTAAAATGTTTCAGCATCCTGCGCGACAAGTCCTTCCTGAACATGACCGATCGGGATTGGGGTGTGTGACAGCTTTTGTTCATTTTCTGATGTTTCGAAAATGAAACATGTGGGCTCGACGTTGCAGACCTTGTCCAACTGGTGCACTTGCGAGGCGCCTATTCAGTCACCAAAGCTGCTTGGCCGTACATGCGACAACAGAAGTTTGGTCGTGTCATTATGACGTCATCAAAGTCGGGCATCTATGGCAATTTTGGACAGTCCAACTATTCTGCTGGTTGGTTCGAATGAAAATAAATGAAAAGCTGCCGTGATGTTCCACTTGTGTCTATTTCAGCCAAGTTGGGTTTGGTGGGTCTGGCGAACACCCTGTCGCGTGAAGGTGTCAAATACAACATCAAAGTCAATGCACTTGTGCCCACAGCTGGATCGCGTTTGACAATGACATCAATGCCAAAGGTACAGTGTGACCAGAATGCGCGCCACTTGTAGGTAATGGCATGCACAGTTTCAATGTTTCTCGCATAGCAATTTTGTAACTGGTTTCGTTCTGCCTTGATCATTCAGGCAATGTTTCTTCCAGGAAACGGTAGACATTCTCAAACCGGAGTTCGTCACCCCGTTGACAGTGTGGTTGTGTCACGAAGACTGTGACGAAACGGGTGGCGTGTTCGAGGCAGGCGCTGGATGGTTTGGTCAAAGTTGGTCGTGTTTACGGTTCCATGATCAAGTTCGTGCGAAAACGTTTCAACTCGTTTTCAGACCAATGGTATCGCAGCAACGGCGCGGTATTGCGCGGTGTGAACACACAACCAGAGGATGGTTAGCTCAGTTAATGTTTTGTCGACCAGGGATGTTACCAGAGCAGAAGACTCGGTGATTTGCAGTGCGTGACAACTGGGAACGAATCACGGACATGACTGGGGCCAAACACTTCAACGGTATTGATGGTCGGTGGATCAAGTTCGGCTTGTGTTTCATGCGTTTCTATGCTCTCACCAAATGACTTTCAGAAGTGACCATGGGTCTAATCACGGCGCTTGGCGCAGTTGAGGAACAGGCGAACGAACCTCAGTCAAACATTCGTGTCCCGGATGATGGGCGTATCAACATAGTACGTTTGGTTTAACTAAGCGACAATACCTTGTTGCCTTTTTACTCGTTGAATACCCAAAACCATATTCTTTTTAAAATTTTCAGGCAGCCGCCAAGGCATCAAAGATGAAACCTGTTTATTCCTCCAACACCACGCGCGACGCGATACTGTACGCGCTGGGAGGTAATGATTATGGTTACAAAAATTAATTCTGAGGATGAACCGTACCGTAATTGCTGTTACCACCTTTGCAGTTGGTGCACCGGCCACCGATTAAAAATTTGGTGTTCGAAGGTGCTGAAGAGATTCATGGTGCTGCCGACGTACGCCGTTGCACACGGACTAACTGGCATTGATTGGAGCTTATTGTGCAAGGCTTAACGCCCGATCCTTTGTCCATGATGTCAGCAATACGACCTTCGCTCTGGATCTGACGCTCCGCGGGGAATGGCTTCAAACCCTTCGAGGTACTGTTCTTTTTCGCCGTGTAAACCTGATTATGTGGAAACGCTGACCAGCGACACAAAGAGTCTGATACCAAAATCGTACAACTTACCGCCTTCGTCGGATCGGGCGTGAAGCCCTTTACACCGAGCTCCAATCAATGCCATTAGTACGTGTGCAACGGCGTACGTCGGCAGCACCATGAATCCTTCAGCACCTTCGAACACGAAATTCAAATCAGTAGCCAGTGCACCAACTGCAAAGGTGGGACAGCAATTACGTACGGTTCATCTCAGAATTTAATTTTTGTAACCATAATCATTACCTCCCCAGCGCGTACAGTATACGCGTCGCGCGCGTGGTGTTGAGAAGAATAAACAGTTTTCATCTTGATGCCTTGGCGGCTGCTGGAATTTTTAAAAAAGAATATGGTTTCGCGGGTTGCTCAACACGTGAAAGGCAACAAGGTATATTGTAGTTGATGATGATGC